>VZTO01008286.1:0-31389 GCA_013400615.1 Syrrhaptes paradoxus | reverse complement strand
TTGCTGTTCAATCATGGATCATAAAGGAGTTTAACAATACTTATTTTTCCCTATAATATCACTGTTCTATACCTTGAATTTAATTTTTCCTTATCAAACTCTTAATAGTAAGAAGGTAATATTAAACAGAGGGCATGCTCAATCAGAAAAAAAAAACCCAAAACAATCCTACCTAGCAGCCCAGAATTTCACACTGGGTGTAGAAATAACTTGTCACTATTTTGGGGACTCTATAAACTACTTTTTTCTTTTTTTCAGTAAGGGATCTCAAAAGTAAGTATAAAAACCAGGTTTTACATTTATTTTCTAGCACTAGACNGAAAAAAAAACCCAAAACAATCCTACCTAGCAGCCCAGAATTTCACACTGGGTGTAGAAATAACTTGTCACCGTTTTGGGGACTCTATAAACTACTTTTTTCTTTTTTTCAGTAAGGGATCTCAAAAGTAAGTATAAAAACCAGGTTTTACGTTTATTTTCTAGCACTAGACAGTTCACAAGTGGCTGAAAAGAATTTCAAATTTTTCTTACTGATTTGTAAAAAGAACAAATCATGTACCTGAAAATATGTTTTATTACCTTGCACTAAACATTTAGGCTTTTATTTAAAACTCCCCACTTTAATGAAATTTTATCNTTGGGTGAATACATGCAAATGAAAAAGCTACTTTATTCTGACTGAATAACATGTCACACTAAATTAAGAAAGTGAGCTTCTTTAGAGGGAACACTAATTAAATCAAGGAGAACTATGTGCTCAAACTTGGAATTTGTTTGGAACTGCTCTAGGGAAATAAAAAAACAAAGTGAAAAGAATCCCATCTCAAACTATATTCAGAAGGCTGTAGCTGGAAGCAGCCACAGTCATAGTCAGAAATCTGCCAGTCTACTATGAGAATCTTGACATCAGTTAGATACTAGGCTATTACTAAATGAATTTTGTGTTTCATTCCCCGAAGTTTTTACGGTTGCTTGATCGCCAGATGATCTGTGCATGTTCATGGCCATATGAAAGAAAGATAAAATACACAAATACAGACACACATAAATTTATGTATGCTTGTGGTAGGAAGGGTTAATGTACTGCATCGTAATATAGCATATATTTTATTATCTTTTTTAAAAATACTGTCAGAGAGTAGAGGAAGAGAAGACTTTCCTCTATTATTTTTGAGCCTTATTTTAAAAATAAAACTCAGTTTCAAAGAATTTAGGACAACTATGATAGATTACATGGCTTTGTTTCAACTACCTAGGTACAGTAAACTGAAAAAAAAAAAGAAACCCCAAAGAATTAAAACACATGTCCTCTTCTACTTGGAGAAAGAAAAAGCATACACACCCTCACAGAATGTAAATTAAAAAACAGAGAAGAGCATCAGATAGTAATGAAAGAATAAATATTCTGGGATTACTTGGTATTTAATAATATTAATTTTTCATCATAAATTACATGAACTCATGAATTTCAAATTCAACAGACTGTGATATCCCAAACCAAAATTAATATGTAAGAAGATTTGGAGGGGGGAGTAGAAGGGTCTAAATGTTTAAATCAGAGATAAATATTCAGAAGCTTTATTCAGAAGGTTCCACAGAATCAAAGAAGTATTTGACAAGTCTCCCTTCCTCTCCCTTAATCAAACTCTTCTGCTATTCTGATAAGAATATTAAATTCTTACTAAATGCACATTTCAGCCAGTAAAGTGGCTAACATAGATAGTAAAAGACGTGGTGCGGAGCTCAAAGCTTTGTCTCTAGAACACTCTGCTGAGGTTCTGTAGAGGCCCAAAGTGGAGGTGGAATGCATTAACTGTGAAGATTTCTGCTAATTTCTAATCTTTCCTTCAAAACAAGTACAGACTACACAGATCCATAGCTAGAAGCTTCAGCATGTCTGTTATTTGAACAGTATCTGAGCAGCTGCTATGGCACTAAATAACACTGTGCCTTCAAGTTTTCATGGCTTACCTTGTGTTATTAATCAGCAACAGATGACTACTTCCACAGCACCACTCCCGTGTTGCATACCTTTAGCTTGCTAGACAGGAAAATGGACAAGAATACGGAGTAATGTTAGAGTAATGCAGTGACTACCCTTCTGAAAGAGCCCTCACCCACACATAACACCAGGGCAGATTTACTGAATGTTATACATTTCCTAGATCATGACCACCACTTGTTCGTTTCTAGAAAATCCACATTCACAGGACCGGCATGTTATGGACAATGTAATGAGGAAAGTCTATGATTTATAGGACATGAAGAATGAATGACTGTGTGGCTTTAGCAATGATGCCTGTGGAACGAAGCATTGACAAGGAACAGTACAAAAAGAGCTTCAATTATTGCTAGTGTGCAGCATTTAAGGAATTTTCTCTAAATATATGGGCAGAATGTAATAGTTGAAAAACATGTTATGTTGAAGGCAGAGGTCATCAAAGATTTACACACTAAGCCAGCATATATGTAAACAGCTCAATTGAGCTGATTCTGTGAAATTTGCAAGTGATTTAATGTCTTTGCTGTTCAATCATGGATCATAAAGGAGTTTAACAATACTTATTTTTCCCTATAATATCACTGTTCTATACCTTGAATTTAATTTTTCCTTATCAAACTCTTAATAGTAAGAAGGTAATATTAAACAGAGGGCATGCTCAATCAGAAAAAAAAACCCAAAACAATCCTACCTAGCAGCCCAGAATTTCACACTGGGTGTAGAAATAACTTGTCACCGTTTTGGGGACTCTATAAACTACTTTTTTCTTTTTTTCAGTAAGGGATCTCAAAAGTAAGTATAAAAACCAGGTTTTACGTTTATTTTCTAGCACTAGACAGTTCACAAGTGGCTGAAAAGAATTTCAAATTTTTCTTACTGATTTGTAAAAAGAACAAATCATGTACCTGAAAATATGTTTTATTACCTTGCACTAAACATTTAGGCTTTTATTTAAAACTCCCCACTTTAATGAAATTTTATCATTAATTTGAAAAAAAAATAATTTTCCTGGTAACTAATTGTGCATTAAAACAGCATATTCAGTTGGGCTTTCCTGAAAAGCCTTTGTGATGCTGAGATGTTTTTTTGGTGCAAGTTACCTCTGAAGGAATCACTCATGTACAATAGCTTTTCAGAAGAACATTAAATTTTTTTAAATAGATATTTTTTCTACATTCCTTAAAATTTTTCCTATTGTTGTCATTAATTCATGTGTCCCTGCTCATTGTGAATATGAAAAAAAATCTCTCACAGTCCTGCATTTCTATGAACAACTTTTTCTCTTTCAAAAACTGATATGTGGTGTTCAAGTTGAGCATTGTAAATGAAAAAAAAAAGTGCAGCAGAAGAGACATTTAGAATAGACTTCTGAGAAAAGGACACACTGTATACACAAAAAAACCAAGAAAAATAACAGTACTAATTCTACACACAGATTTTGTTATATTGCTTTATTTTCAGCATGACATTGTTTATATGTTTTTGTAAGAGGCCATCCCACAGGGTTAAAAAATGGTTAAGTTAAAAATTGCCATCTGGAAGAAAGGTTATAGGTTGTCTTAGGTCTCCTGAGAAACACAGTGATTTCCATTTGTTTCCATTTTTTTGCAGGTCCCTTTTAAGGTGAGCACTAAATACACAGAACCAACAAATCAACCATGACTTTCCTTTTTCCACCTTGCTGCCCCAAATACCAGCTGCATTCTAGTGCTCAACTCATTTTGATGCTTGTCTCCTTGCTACTATGGAGCACAATGGAATGACCTGTTTACCAGCACAGTGTGTTCCACAATATTCTCTTATCAAACTAAAATCATCTTGCTTGAAAAATAGAGAATCGTAGCACAAAAACAATGAGTACAAACTGCAGTGAATCATACCTCAGAAACAAATGCAGAGAGCAGCTGTAAGAGTTTGAAACACTGCAATAGGCTGTTCCATCACATAAATTGGAAATATGGCTAAAATATTAAAATGTTAAAAAGAACTCTTTTTAGAGTATGCGCATTAGATATGTAACCAGAGCTAATGAGAAGTATCTCTAATTTCAGAGCAATAGATAATATAGAAAATATAAGTAACAATCACTTTAAAAATCAATGTAATACTAATAGCATTCTTAACATTTTTAATCAAACTACAGAAGTATGTACATGCTGCTTGTGTAACAGGAAGCAAGCTCCGACTCATAATATTCTGGACTGCTTAAGCAAAATAATATTGCGAACTGCAACGAGATTTCAAAGCCTACCAAAGTATTTTAGCCAAATGATGATTCAATTTATAGTTTATACCATGTGTGATCTCTGAATCAGTGTGCTGGTTTTGGCTGGGATAGAGTTAATTCTTTTCATAGTAGCTAGTAAGAGGCTATGGTTTGGATTTGTGCTGAGAACAATGGTGACAACACACTGATATTTTAGTTGTTGCCAAGCAATGCTTACAGTAAGCCAAAGTCTTTTCAGCTTTTCATACTGCCCCTGCTCACCCAGTATTTTATTTTATTTCAATTATTAAACTGTTTTTATCTCAATCCATGAGTTTTCTTACCTTTTTTTCACTGGGAGGGGAGTGAGTGAGCAGCTGTGTGGAGGTCATTGGCTGGCTGGAGTTAAACCATGACAGTCAGTTGTTTTGCAGCCAGACTCTTCATCCTAATTTTTTAAAACAACAACATTTACATTTCCCCTTCAGAGACTGAGATGATGTTATTCCACTTGATGCCTATTACAATTTATGTTCACTTCTGCATGATTGTTGTTAACAGCAGTATAAGCATCTTCATCATTGTAACAGCTAGGGACTCTAGTTAGAGACTTGACTGTGCAGGGCATTGTGAAAACACAGAATTAACAGGGAAAAAAATAACCCTCTTCACACATATTTTTGTAACTATTAAACAAGAGGTACATGGGGAGACAGAACTAAGAGGAACGAACAAGAAAAAAACATGTTAATTTGTCATAGCCGCTGGCCTCAGTACCCCTGTCTGCTCTGCCAAGTCCTCTGGGCAAAGACCTTTGACAGGGGAACTGAAGGCAGAAACTTTTCAAACCCTTTGCCATCTGTGCCAATTTACTGCATGCACCAGTTTGTCCCTGTATATGGAGTGGAAGAAAGAGAGAAAGTTTTTATCTGAGAGAAAAGTAACAAGGGGGTACAGGCCAGGATCGGGAGCTGGACAGAGATGGGAATCAATACTGCATTGGTGACAAGTGGAAGGGGAAAGACCTTGAAAGGCCTTGAAAACAGACAAGCACTTCTAATCTGATGTAACAGAAAGCAGACAGGAGTGAAGTAAAGCATGCTGAAAATTGATATGTCAAAACCAATGGACTAACAGAGTGTTCTGTAGATCATATTTGAAGGTACTGAGCATCACAAGGAGGTTTTGCTGGTTTTTGTTTTAGAGAGAGAAACTTGTATCTCTCCACTTGCACTAATTCTTAAGGTTAAAAAAGCAGCCTCATATCCGTGGAATCTATTGAATCTATGGCCTTAGGGAGAGAGGTCTCTGCCAGATTTATAGGTCTGGAGGTGGGACACAGCAGCTTGGTGCAGAGATGACAGTGGGGTGCCAGGGACCATGACGATAAGGCAGTGGTGAAAGGAGGCAGCCCCCATTCTCTACACTTTGAACTCTGAAAGATTTCAAAATTGCTGAAAGAAGTTTCGGCACACAAGAAAAAAAATAGTACCTGTGCATGAGGCAAGGAGCCCACACAACCATCAGCAGTATTGTGTTCCTTCCAGAGGCTGGGTGTCCTGGCTTTGCCTGAATTTCTATAAATGTGCAGAAGACATAATGTGCAAAATAAAAACCTGATTTTTTTAATCCCTGTGCAAGGGCACCAAATTTTTCCTCCTGAGAAAAGATTAAAAGAATTTGGGTTGCTTAGCTTAAAGGATAGGAGAACAAGGAGGCGTGAGACAGCTTTAGAGGACCTTTTAATACCTAATGTCTATTATGGATAAAAGAAAATAATTTCCCTTCCATTTTACAAAAAGAAGATTCAACCTAGATACTAGAGGAAAACTACTGAAAGGTAGGGAGACTTCTTCTCTAGAGTGCCTACTAGTGAAGGTCTTTAGAGTGTTAGAAACACCTGCAGTGTAGGACAGAGACATCTCATGGGAGGGAGTGGGCTAGATGGCCTTATAAGGTTCCTCTCTCTGCTGGGATTCTTCTTCAACCACCCCACTTGAAAGACCAGTAGAAGTATGATTTGATTAGACAACTTTGAAAGACATCGTGGCTTCATTTGAAGACAAAAAGGAATGGAGAATCCTATTAAAGCTTGTTCCTATCCATCTCTGCTGCTAAAAATGTCCACCTTACTTTTCATTTGAATTATTCAAGCTTTAATATGTAGCCTCTGGTCTTTCATTTATTTGGTCCACCAACTAGCTTTATTTGTCATCTTGAGATACTTATACTTTAATGCTTTAAAAGATTGTATGCATACATATCAGAACTAATACAATTTAAATATTAGTATTCATATCGGTATAGCAATATTTTTCTAATATGAAATATTAAAATACTCACAGGTTGAAAAGTCCTGTTTCAGAATTATATCTCTGAAAACTTTTTTTAATAAATTCAGCTAGCACAGAGGACTGAAAAGAAATAAGATTCAGTCTCGTGACTTAAAAAGCAACCAAAATCCATTTGGTATAAACAGCTTTTGCAGAGACAAAGATATAATGAGCTAACTGAAGGGAAATCCTGAGGAAAAAAAATACATAAAGCATCCTTCAATAACAGGAGAAAGGTCTGCACATAGACAGCAATGCAAACAGGGCTAGAAGTGGCTGCGGAAGTAGCAGCTATTCCACTAATTGAAAAGAAGAAACTCCATTTTTGCATTTGTGACATAATGCATTCTGGAATAGCTTTACATGGCTGCTTTTAATAACGACACAAACATATAAATCCAAGGGTAAAGGCCATCTGCTCTTAACATAAAGTGAAATTATCAAATAGTAGATAATTGGGAACGACTGTGAAACTCACATGGATGTAAGTTTCTGTGACTGAACTTGGGACCAAGAGGGAGAAGAAAGCCCGCTGAGAATTTCAAAGAGATCATTCAAAGAAGGAGCAGGTGAAAAGGAGGGAGATTTTGGATCAGAAAGAAAGAAAAAAAAAAAAGGTAATATACTTTTCATTCTGGAAGGAATTCTAATTTCACCCTTGTCTAAATACAAATGAGCATCAAAGTTTTGTTCCACCTCCTCTATACTAATGCTAAATAACATGCATCATTCAGATACACAACCAAAAGTATAAGCATGGTATTTTACATGCAAAGGATTATGTTCTTGTTTTGTCTTACTAAGTCCAGACATCAACTAAAAAAATCGCTGCTATGATATAAATCAGGTTCAAAAATCTCTTGATAAGAAGTTTCTGCCCTTTCTGTCACCCTTAATTTCAAGACCTGAGCTACTAGACTGTCCAGTATATTGCAGCAGTAGGGTCTGAAGGCTTCTTAGCATTTCCAGTTCTTATAGTGAGTTGTACAACTCTACTTGAGGAAACCTTATTTAATATGCTTAAATTTGGGAGTCATTTGTAAAACACTGCATTCAAAAAAGCAAAAGGATGATATAAGTGAATGGTGCTAATGAAGAACTACAAAGTATTGAACTACTTCAACAAGGCCAACGCACAAGATACTGCACCTGGGTTGGGGCAATCCCAAATATCAATACAGGCTGGGGAAGGAATCAATTAAGAGCAGCCCTGTGGAGAAAAACAAAAGCAAGATTATGAGAAAGAGAACTGTATCTTAGAAAGGCACTTCTCCCCCACCCCTCCCCTCTTCCCAGGCCCAAAAGCTTTGTTCCTGATTTCTGTACCTTCTCCTCCCCCGGCAGCGCAGGGGCAGGGGATGGGGGTTGCAGTCAGTCCATGTTGTCTCTGCTGCTCCTTCCTCCTCAGGGGAGGGCTCCTCACAGTCTCTCCCTGCTCCAGACTGGGGTCCCTGCTCATGGGAGAATCCTTCACAAACTGCTCCAAGGTGAGTCCTTTCCAAGGTTGTCCTCTGACAACTGCTTGGTCCCTGCATGTGTTTCTTCAAGATTCACAGCCCCCTTCAGGAACAGCTACTTCTTCCAACATGGAGCCCTCTACGGCTACCTCTCCATGAGCTACAAACGAGTTCTTCTTTTCATAGGCTGCACGAGGGACAAACGTGCACCACCATGAGTCTTCACCACACTGTAGGGGAATCTCTGTTCCAGGGCACATCCTTCCTCTCCTTTCTCTTGACTGACCTTCATGTCTGCATAGTTATCTCTCTCAGATGCCACTCCTTGCTCTACCACAGGTTCTTTCACCAGCTCCTGAGAAACTCCTGGCTCTCAGGCAAGCCATGGTGGAGTTACAGAAGCAACCAGGCAGGCAGCTGGACAGCTGGGCCCTGCCCGGGGCTTCTCCAGCCCCTCCATGTCCTGTGCCCCCTCTTAAATCTGTCATTGGCAGAGGCGCTGACTGGCTCAGCCCTGGGCCAGGGGTTCCCTGGAGCTGGGGGAACATTTAGCAGTTATTTACAGGAGCCACCATTGGAGCCACTGTATCCACATAGGTACTATGTGTACCCATGGATAATCTTCTAATTTAACTCCAAAGTTTACAACCAAATTATAAAGCTGAATAGCTAACATGGTAATTTCCACTGAAGCCAAATATCACCCCAAAAAAGTAATGGTAAAGATAAGGATTATTGCTAGAGATTAATAAACATTGGATTTTTATTCACTTAGTTTTCTTAGATAATTTTTGGTTTACTTGTACTGATTCCTTCAGTCACTTTCTAAAATTTTTTAGAATTCTTCAAACATTGCTAATCTAAGTTTTATAAAATTATAAAGTTCTGCATAAATATAAACATAGCCTGGTTTGCAATTCCACAATCATATTTTGTTCTTTGACGAAAACATCATATTTAAAAAAAAAAATCTTCATGTTTTATTTTATTCTTCCACTCAGGAATAAAAAGAAAAACACATGCTGGGAAGTAAAAGAAAAAAATAACTGAAAAGTAAAGGCTGTTCATACAGACAAATTGTTCCTGAACGAAAGTAAAAACAAACCAATGAAAATAAGTTAGCTACCCCTCTTCAGGACTCAGGAGGAATGGTCTAATATTTACCAAATGGAAATTGTTATGCAACCATAAGAACTGCAAATCCCGATTTCTCTCAATCTATATGTATCTATTTCCCTTTTAGTGCAAGTGGAGCAGGGATTTTAATCTCTGTGAAATGTTAAGAGTTTCATCAAAAAGCTGAAATTCGGTATTTGTCATACTGGGCACCAAAATACTGTTTTTTGCTTCTTCATTTAAAAAGCTCAGAAGTTCCTAGTGAAATTATATTTTCTGATAAATATATCTCCTGCTAATTGAAAAATATTCCTGCATCTGTATTCCTTTTGGCAGATACTCATCTCTGCTTCTTACAATATTTGTTGTTCAAGATAAATTATGTCATCCATGATAGAACTCAGTATGGCATTGACCTTGTTTAGGGTCTCCAACGTAAAGAAGTCTTTAAACAATAGTACTTTGCAGATCTTATAAAACTGTGAAAATATAGCAGCCCTTACATAAAGCCTATGGCAACAGCTGAAAAGTCCAGTGATCCCAACACCCCCTGGTATAAAAAGCTGTCTGTATAATGAGCGGAGTTGCCTCAGTTCAATAGGGAGTGAAATCAGTGCCTTGATACTTGGAGAAAGTCGCCAGTGCCTGCAAATCCTCTATTGCCACATTATTCATTTCCCTCCCTAAAAACACTCCTGCAGCTGTTTCATTCACTCCGCAGAAAGCTTCTTCTCCAGATGGTGTGGGTAGCCTACCGGAGGCTGATGCCAAACCAGATCCCCTTGCAGGAGGTCCAGGGCCAAGGAAAGCGTGAAAGAAAACTCATCCTCCTCTGAAAATGTGGAACGCCCTTGTGAAGGACACAGAAAGTGATTATTATTTCAGGGAGAGAGTTACTATTCTAGTTTGGTGCATAAAAACATCAGTGAAGGGTTACAGCACTTAATTTTCTCTTTGCTCTTGCTTTTCAAACTTTGCATAACTACTTATTCCCACCGGGTTACACGAACTAGAGCTGAAGGAGATGAAAATTATCTCGTGTTTCATCAGGGTCACTTGGCCTATGGGGATAAAGCCTTTTGGCTTCACTAGAAGTACTGGGACTCATTCTGCGCTAACCTGTGCCCTGTGCAATCGCACTGATGTCAACAAGAGCAAGCAAGGTGTATGCCTGGGAAGACAGCGATGTCAATGCTGTGTTATACAATACCCTTGGGGAGGTTTTTCACTTGCCATAGTGCATACAGCTGGGAAGGCCATTCATTAACAGTATTTCTTTCAGGATCCCTCTGAACTCAGGATGTCTTTTCTTTTTGGAGTGCTGAAAAAAACAAGTGCACTATTATTACAGCTGTTGACACTGCCTTTTAACGGCATGAATAGAGATTATTTGGACAGCAGCAGTAAATGATGTGCAGTAAATCAATCAGGCCAAACTGGCAGAGATTATTAACTAAAGAGACAACAGTGTTTTTCATCTGAAAATAAATGGGCACAACGTGGTAGCTATTGTTGTTGTTTGCATGGGGCGAGCCTTTTCATGGTTTTGATTTGCGAACATGAATGGGGGACCATTTAATTGTAGGATGCCTTTTTCCAGAACACAACATTTTAAAACAACCAACACTTGTCCTGGTAAAACAAATGGCAGATTCTGTAATTATTTCTTCGTGTACCACTGTATGCTGTAATAAGGAACTCCTTATTTTCTGCTGCAAAACATGCATCTAATGAGTGTCCTAGCTCCTAGACCTCAGGTCATAATGTTCCTTGGTATAACACACAGAATCCTATACTTTGTATATTAATCTAATGCTGTATTTTAGTTATATTTGACACAGGGTTATGTAGAGAACTTGCAGCAGCACTAGGACTCTACTTCCCAAATTCTCACCTTACGAAACAAAGGTACTTGATTAACTGGAAAAGAACTTGCCAGCAATCATGTCCATTTGTCATTTAACTGAAAGATCTACTGTTTTTTTCCTCTTCTTCTAGCTTCTTCTAGGTTTGGAATTTTCTTGGCAGAATTTACAGGTCTGTGTAGCAGTTGGGAATATATTAATTACATAATCTTTTGGAATACTGACAATAAAGGTAAATTATAATTTTTTTTCCTGCACTTAAAATAGACATAGCAGAACCGTTAAATCTCACTATTAATGAGTCCAGTGTGCACAATGTACCACTATACCAGTGCAGCAACCTCAGCTTGATCTTGTACTAGCCACACGCTATGGTTGCTAGGCCTCCTACTAGAAATAAGGAATAACTGTCTTCGTAGCTTAGCCATATCCCTAAGCATAAGCACTATGCCAAAATAACGAGTTCATTGGCAATATATTTCTCTTTTGCCAATTGTTAGCTGAGCAATTCTTTTCACATTGCTCAGGGATGTAGCTACTCTGGAAGATGATGTAGGCATAGAGCAGATCTGAGAAGTAACACTACAGCTGGGAGAAGAATACTGAGGGAACACCGCTGCTTCTGATGTACACAGCTAACCTCTCTACTGACAGTTTTCCTGCAGGATTTAGCAAGTCGCCCTCAGAAGGTAACTCAAGGAAAAGATTTGTTTAATTATGTTTACCACTCTTAGGTAAATACATATATTATTTATGAATAAATGACCCAACTCTCATTATATCACACTAACCTTAAGATAAATGTCTGCTCAGGAGTTTTCATGTACTACCTCATTCAGTGACTGCTCTGTAAAACCTCTTAATTTTCCCCTGTAACTCAACTTGATAGCAATTCATTCTAAGCAATTTTCTTCAATCCACTTTCTGTTCTAGGAAACAAGTTTGTATAATGGTGCACTTGTTCTTTGTGTCATTCAGACACTTGAAAATGTCAATCTGCTAATGTTCATTTTTTTTGTCATTAGATTCTTTTTTCTCTACCATTTCTAATCACCAAAAATACTTCTTTCATGAAGCTCAGCACCTGTTTAAGTGCTACCTCTTTTATTCTTTTGAAACAGAAGGAATGAGTGATTAGAAACACATATTAATTATCCTTGTACAGATGAGAGGGTAGAACCAAACATAGGCTTTACAATAGTGGATGGATTTATATTAAGACTTTTTATCACTCATCCTTCTATTTCAAACTGTTGTCTAATACTACACTGAATAAAAATTTAAGTCAGTCAAGGTAAAGCTTTAGATTCCTTTCTTAAAAGTGATACTTTCTTCTAAATTTTTACACTGTAATTAAAAAAAATACTGTTAAGGGCCTCAAATTTTCAACGAAGCTTAGAAAGCATTGAGCCATCCTGTGATGTTGACCACATCCAAATAGACACTCACACAATACACACTGATATAGATAAAACACAAAAACAAAGTTTACTTCTGAAACCAATATTCCAGTAATAACTATCTTCATTTCATCTCAACAAAGAATAGAAGTGACAAGAAAATATTTCCAACCCCAAACTACAGAACAGTTCTCTTTTCTCAAGATTAAAAAGTTTCTTAGTTACATACTCATCAAGAATTAATCCCAGAAAAATTAGTTTGCAAAAAACCTGGTCAGTAATCTTCTCTTTCTCACTACCTGACTCCATCAAAAAAATGACAATTAAAACCACCTCAAATAAATACAGCATGTAAGTCCCCACTGGGCCCTTCAAGAAAACTTCAAGGCTATTACTATAGTTAATATATCTGAGGCTGTTCTGCAAAATGAGAACTATCAGTAAACCCAAGATATTGTTATTTTAGTTTCGCTTAGACACACACTACAGGAGTGGTAACCTGTAATTTCTCCTCCACTGACACATGCCCAGCCTCCTAAACTGCCTATAGGATTTGGGTTTTTTCTCCCGATTTAAGCCTAACCACAACTGAAAGGAGAATGCAATTACTGTGTCTTCAGACACAGGAGAAGCAGCTAAGCCCACCAATGTGCCTGACTCATCACTCTTGAACTATAATTTCCATCTAGAAAGTGAAAATGACACTGAAACAGAAACCTGCAAAGCAGGATCCTCACTTCATATTTTGAGTGCTCCCTGCTGCAGAATTAAGGCATGGTATTACTAAAGTAAACCTGCATGAATGAGCTTGATATCAGCTCATTTGCAAGGTCTTCCTGGGCCTTTTTTCTTTTTTTCATTTTCTTTCACTTTAGACAACGTGAACAATTTATATAGCTTCAGAACTGCAGGTTGCCAAGCTGCTGCTAGCAGCACCAACCCAAAGCCTGAAGGTCTCTGATGTAAGCAACACTCATGCTCCCTTGCAGTGGACAAGAGTCGACTGACTGTGGCCCTACAGCCCATCACCTCAAGGAAGCTCAAAAACCCACCGATCTTAGCACAGCAAGATACTCTATTTTTCCAGTTCAGCTCAGGATTGCACATCTGTGCCCAGTGTTCCTCCTCTGCCCCGGCTGGTGCAGCAGAACTGTTACTGCTGACTGTGTTTCTTTCCTTGTCCTCCTGAGACCTCAGTTTCAGATGTCAATTATGGGGTCCCTTTGAAGTTTAGCATAATCTGCGTTTAGTATCTGACTGTTTTGGTTTAGGAATCCCACATTCTCAGCACAATCCCATTTTAATCAAACTCCTGTTTGAAATAACTTCTAACTGATCTTCCTCTTCATTTAAGATCAGGATATTCATAAGATAAAAATTCTTGATTAAGAGAGAGAAAAAATAACAGATGCAATAAGTTTCCATTTAAGGATAAGTAACTAATAAATTATCATTTATGCCTAAGCAGCTATGATTAGGCCTCTTCTGTAGCTGATTCTAGAAAACAGCCACTGATAAATACACATTACCTGTCTAGATGGTCCTTTATGTGATGCAATACAGCAAATTCTTTATTTTAATGTAGTGTTCTACAATGCCTTAACATTCTTCTTCCGCTCCCCTTTTTTTTTTTTCCATTGGGGTTCCATCAAATCTCTTCTATATCTGTTTCTGTCATTTCACATTCTTTCATCTCTCAAGGCACAGTAAAACATTTCAATATGTATTTCTTTTTCTGCTGATGTCACATCCTTCACTTTCTGATTTCCCTTCCTGGAAGTTTAAATCTTAGAATTAGAATATTTTATCTGCAGGGAGCCTCTGGATGGCATGTTGGCCAATATTGTGTTCAAAACAGAGACATCCCAAAAGCCATTATACATCTAGGAAGCATTGTAATGAAGACTGTATTGGTACAAACCTTTCGTCTTGGGTCAGGACCGCCACCACGTGTTCGCGACCCCCCCCCCTTCCCCTCCCCTCCCGAAAAGAAGGGAAAGTGTAAAAAAAAAAAAAAAACAAACCCCTTTTTTCTCCCTGTATTTATCATGAAAATATCCAGAAAACCTAATGTTCATAGTGAATTATGTTCCTTTATACTACCAGATGCTCTCAACTCTGGATTGGCCCCTGTGTATGAGTGTCCCGTTTAGACTGATCTAATTACTACCTCAAGTTCTTTGGAAGACTGTCACAGTATTAACCTGGACTAATAAAGTTCCCAAAATTAGAACTCCATTAGAGGAAAGGTTAAAAAAACCCCAAACCACCACACAGTACATCTTTGTCACAGTATTTTTCGGTCCATGTGTAAGGAACTTGCCAAGTACAACTTGTCCCACTGTTTGTACGATCTCACCTATCAGGAAAAAAAAAAAATCTGTATCAAACCTTAGGAGAAAATGTTTTAGAATTTCTTCAGAAATATTTCAGAAAAACACATCAAATGCTTGATGAGTTGCTAGGTGATAGAAGTTTATGCCTTGATATTAACATGTCCATTACTAGTTAAGATTTTGTGACTCAGAATAATTGGGAGGACTTCAAAATGTTGAAAAGAATGCAGAAAAAAAATTGGTATTTGTTTTCTTACTGCTGACAAAGTTAGTTGGATAAAAGTCAAAGCTGGCGTTTCAATAGCTGGTAACAGGATGAATTGGAGATGTTATAAACCACAATGTCCAAAAAGTTTTAGTGCGGTAAAGGAGTGAATTCAGGAAGAGCCAGTCACAAAATATATTCCCTAACCAACAAAGAATCCATCCTGAAGAGGTTCTCATTATCTTCTTACAACACTTTAAAAAGTGATTATTATGGGTTGGCTGGTTTTTTTGTTTAGTTGGTTGTTTTTTTTTCAAAAGAAAGTCATTATGGTTCATATCTTCTCTGTAAGGAGAACTCTATCTCAATCCCCTTTTAGTATAATTTTACATTGAAAAATAAGATAATTATAATGAAAACAGCCACTATTAATGGTTTTACTGGGTTGAAAAGGCTGACTAATTTACAAAGCAATTTATTTATTCTCTTGTACATTTCCACTTGGCATTATTGCTTTCAGATTATTTCCCTTTCACTGAACAGCTTTTTAAAATAATTATTCTCTGTTACAGTTTCTGTTAGTTGGAATGTCTACTTTCCCTTTCTGTGGACTGATAGAAATCCATAAACTGACATTTTTAAAAGAACTTTTAGCTTTTTAAGCAACTATATTAAAATTTTATGTTGCCTGCTGTCCAAGGTTTCTAAGTGAGGCTATCATCTAAAGTAGAATAACTTACTTCCTATGCACTTCTTAAATGGCCAAATTCAAATTTAATAGAGAATGTTAATGTGCAGATTTTTTAAAGTGAGACCAATCAGCAAGTGAGCTCAAAAAGAGCACATTATTAAAAATAGGGAGCAACTTGCTTCCTGAGTATCCCTTCCAACATGAAAAAAAAAAGTCCTTGTAGGCCTTGTAGAAATGGTCCTATCCCAAAATGTCTGATCTTAGTTTTCTTTAAGGATTTTCAAGAGTCACTCATGAGCGAGTTCAATTTTTTAATAAAGATTGTTTTATGTATCAGAGAAACTTTTAATAGATAAAAGAATGAAAAATTAATGCAAACTTTAATGACGCGGAGAAAGTGCAATGTCAACTGAAAAAAATCTATTATTGTGTGTTAGGAGTAACTAATTGTTTCTGTATACATACTTGTCCAATACACTATATATGCATCCTGGTGTTAATCCAAATGTGCTCCCAAAACCAGGAACACTGAACAGATTTCTGTGTTATATGCATTTTCTGTGTTGGAAGCTGTCAAGGCACTTCAGGAGGATGGGGAATGTGGTGGAATATCCCTATGCCATGGATCAAAACAGCACACTCCTGCAAACTTTTGAAGGACAAACCCATTTTATTCCTTCACCGGGAAGATGGACAAGAACCTCTAAACAATTACTTTTATTTGACAGCTCTTTTATTTGTATACTCAAAAGACTCTACTAGGTGGGGACCAAGATCCAACGGCAGTAGCAGCTGTTCATCAAATCCAGAAACACACAGTTATTTCTCCTAGCTGGCATGCCATCTAGGCAGAAGATGAGACAGAATACAGAGAATGGCGTAATAGCAAGAGGCAGTGAACTCGACACGTCAGTTAAAAAACTAATGTGTTACTTTTCATCGTACATCAAGAAGCAGCAGCATGTTTGAGTCACGATAAGGTAGTTTGATGGATGGCAACAAGGTGCTTTTCTTCCCCCACATGGGAGTTACAGCCTGGGAGATGCATGAAAATATCATAGAATCTTTAAAAGTAAATGACTGAAAATTATATTTTTCAGTGAAAGGCAACAGATATCTAATTTGAGGAGGACAGACCATTCAGGGCCTCGAATGGGAATAAAAGTTTCTTACATTCAAAGTGATCACGTTTTTAAACAAATTCTAAATAAATATGAGCAGCCCAAGAATTTATTTACAAAAGACAAAGGAAAAGGATGATGGAAAAAATCAAGATGGGCTGGATAGTTTTATCTGGATGTGTGGATATGACCCTAGGGAGATTACACATAAAGTATCTATAGAATTTATATGTGATTTGAATGTGAGGTCCTACACTGGTATCATAGAAAGATGTCAAACCGTCTGCAGTCCTGACTGACAAATAATTACTGAGAAAGGCAGTAATAAGGAGAGATTTGGGTAGAAAAAAATAAGACCTCTGATATAATAGGTATGAATCAGAGTTGACGCCATATTGACAAGTGGGAGTGGCAGATGTGTGATTCACAATCCTAGAGGCAATAGCTGAAACGAGCAACAGGTGAGAAATTAATTTTACAAAGACAAAAAGATCTAGGACAGACCCATGTGAGATTCCACAAAACAGCTAGAGGGAGAACTGCAGTAATACATGCTGAAGGAGGGATTACAAGTAAATGCAGGAGGAAAAGCTGCAGAAGGCCAGGGGACTGAGAATAAAGTAATTGCAGGCTGAAGAGGATGCAGAGCTCCTACACATGCTAGGCGTTTGCATGAGAGCAGTCACTGAAGACTTTGGCATGAGTAATTTGGCTCTGTTACACAAGCTTACAGGTGATACCTATGGTATACCCATGATACCTGTTTTTCTCACTTCTTCAGATGAGATGTGTTGGGAGGGGGAAAGGAACCTAGGAGCCAGAAGAGGTTAAGCAAAAGCAGAAAGAAAGCAAGAAAAGTAAAAAGGAGAAATCAGCAACCAAGGTGGGATGATCATGGTGTGCTGAAATAATAAAAAGAAATTAGATATGAGAGCTTCTTGCACACATCATAAGAGGAGCTGTTCAGGGAATGGAAGAAACTTCGAAGGACAGGATCAGGCAGATTATGTTTTTTGGTATTCACCTGGAAGAAATCAAGATCCTCTGCAGATAGGGAAACAGAAAGAGAGAAGGGATTTTCTGAACAGTTAAATAGTAAACTGTATTATGAACATGAATACAACTAGCATGGAGAAGTTCAGCTGGGAACCTGGCAAGCCTGGAGCCTGCATTGACAGACATGAACCAGGAGAAATCAGGAGAACTTTTACACAGATGTTTTCAATCCTGAGCTGGGAAACCCCCAAATCAAGAGCTGCCAACTGAGAAGACAAGAGAAACAAAAGGATGAAGAGAAGTAAACCCAAGGAAATTCACCACTTCTGCAAAAGCAGGGAAGGCAGAGACTACCCGAGGAGCCATCAGTACTGATGCTATGTGCCTGGTACAAGGGAGGCCCTTGGGGCAGTGGAGAAAGGGAACCAGCAATAACTGGAAGCCGAGGAGTGAATTGGTACCATCACCTTTTCCTCTGCTCAACTGCAGCAACCTCAGCAAGAATCCTATCTTAACCTTGTATGTGCACAATCTTAAATGAAGCTTTCCAAAAGGAAAAGGAAAAAAAAAGGAAATAAAGGAAAGGGAAGGAAAATAATATAGGTAAACAAGCCTGGTTATTTTGCCAGTTTTCAAATTAATGAGACTAGAATAAAAAGCCCCAATTACAAGTCAAAGGGCCTAATATCTTCTCTAATCTTTTATTTATAGATGTACAGTTTAAAAATAAATAAATGACTGCAGTTAGCCTGAGATGTTCAATATTGTAGGATTTACGATTTTCCTCTCTGTACATATAAAGGTAGTTTTCTTTCTTTTACTTATTTTCTTCAGGGTATTGTCTAAACACCCTGCTAACAGTACAAGCATCCAACTTGTTTCTTCAGACATATGTACATAGATGCATTGAATCCATGACCGGAGCCTTGGCCAGGTACAATTCCACTTCACATCGTTACTGCTGGAGGGCGAATGGCTATGATGAAGGGAAATGCACTAAACTAACCAGTCATCTCCTCTTCAGTCTGTAATCTCAAGGGGATCAGACTCATACTGCTTCACACCGCTGACTCTCAGATGTGCAGACCTTTTGCAGCACTGAACCCATTAAAATTATTTTGACATTAGTATTATCAGACACTGTGCTTTATCATACTTGCTTCAATTTTATCCTTTCCCTTAACTTCATGGCTTTTTATTAGTAAATCCAGAGATAAAGTGATTTAAAATCTATATGCACACATACACAGGGAAAAAATCCATAGAATTTGTCTTGATAAATAAACATTTGCATTTGAGTTTCTCTCTTAAATTTTTCTACCAGCTTCTTGAAAGGCAACATGTAATTTTGTCTTTTTATAGACAAAACCTTAGCCATGTTTTATAGCTAATCTTCAATCTCATATGTTTCCAAGGACTATGATACTGAGGAGTGGCAGTGTCACTTACGTATCTATCCTCTTCCCAAAATAAATATTTTCTCTTATTTTGTGTGTGTCCCCTCCATTTCTCAGGCACTAGACACTTTGTTTAGATTTAGTTTAAATAAGGGTGTTTTCATCCAAGATCTTATTTCCTGGAAATTCATACTTTGCAGTTCAGTCCTGATGAGATTAGACTTGGAATACATTTTTAGTCCCCATTACAGACTTACATGCATTTAAAAGAAGAGTGGCCACATTGTAAGTGCCACAGGAACCTTCTTAAATGAGCTGTATGAGCTATCTGCCTGTAAAGTACCAAATTCTCTCTGCTGAATGTCATGGCTGCCTTTTCTCACCTATATCAGAACATGATACAAGTGAAGTACAATGAACAAGCTCATGATGTCGTAACATACATCAAAGATATCTTTGTAGTGTCCATGTCATACTCAGGTCTGTAGTCAGATTGATTAAGAAAATTCAAGACCTTATCTTCTGCCCCTTAATAGCCTCTTCAGAAATAGGGAAAATGTGTAAAGACCCTCAAACATGAGTAGATCATTCAAATTGCTATGATGTGGAAATGCCAAATGCCCAAACACAGAGATGAAGTTTATGCAGTGTCAGAAATTTTCATCTTGGCACAATGAATAATGACAGGCAGAGATTTTTTTAAAAATTCACCTTCCCCTGGCAACTTGCACTGTACCCAATGAACACCAGTCCCACCACTCTCCTCTGTAAGATAATCAAATACTCTTGTGGCTATGTTGAAGTTTCTTTATGGGCTAAGAATTCCAATATCAGTTATATAATTGTAGTGATTGTTTATAGGGCATTTTATAAAGTCATAAAAGAAAATGTGTGTACTGTGGCAGAGTTGCCAAATTTTACCCTGACAGCTCATGTGCTGCAGTGTGATTCATAACTCACTTCTGGAAGAGCCTTAAAATGAGAGAAAAAAAAAAAATCCCTGTACCTTAGTAGCAATTTTCCTAAGATCAGGGTTTTATGAGACTAGAAATTCAAATTGCACATCTTCTAACTGCTCTTTAAATTTCTAAGCCATTCATCACATATATTATTTAGAAAGTCCACAAGACATAATTTAAAATAGTTATAAAGAGCAATTTTCTTATTTTTCATTAAGTTCCGTGTAATTCTTTAATCTTTCCTCCAAAAATCTACTCCACCGGCCAGAAGCAATATTTCTTGAAGATGAGAAATGTCATACTTTTAAAGAAACAAGAGTTGGGATTTTATTGTCAAAAGCAAATGCCTGCTAGTGGGGCAGCACTGTGTTAGAGTGGGAATGACTTCAGGGGTGGTATCAATCTGGTGATCAACAGCATGAAAATAAGACCCAAGCCTGAAACAAAAGTATCAAGTTATTTTCTGTGCTCTTTAAGAGGCACCTCTCAAAGAAAATGGCCTGCCACTTGCAGGCATAGATTTCCTTTACAGTTACCCACCACCCTTTTGCAACTAAATCCATGAGTGAGCTACAACTAATTAATTTTCAGGATCCTCAAAACATAGTAGCTGGATATACAAAATGTATGGGAGCTCAGTATTACAAATCCCACACATCAGGTTTTCAAGCACCTTTCTTTGGTCAACACGTGAAGAGGGTTGGATAAAGAACAACATCACCAGGTTGATGTGTCTGCGACAGTAACACTGTGAGGCTCCATTGGACACTGAGGGCCAATTACAACTTAGAAACCACACTAAAAAACGTGAAAAATAACATAATACACACACACTCAAGAATCACAGTTATGAAGAGGAAACTAGCAAGTACCGTATGCTTACAGTGCTGTGGTAACAGCAGTTTCACTTAATCTTCCCTTGAAACAAAGTGCACATCAATGCTTTGCAGCTGATGTAGGAAATCAGCTTCTAGGACTGATTTGTGAGACAGTAACTTAGGTTTACATTTAAGATGCAGGATATAATCTTCCAACACCATCACCAACCCCTTGCTCTCCACATACTTTCTCTTCATCTCAGTGATAAAAAGCCTGAATCCTGGCATGAGTCAGGACTAAAGCAATAAGCCAGAGTACCCTGGTCACTCCTACAGGGTTACAGGTAACAGCTTACTGCAGAGAGACAAATAACACAGGAAATCCCATGCCTCTGAAACTTATCTGTGATTACAGAGGTACTGGCATATGAAAAGGCAGGAGCTGTTATTTGGCATGGAGTGGCTGAGGACAAAGCTTTGAGCACTGCATATATTCTTTTCATTCACCCGCAGGTGACAAGCTAATGAGTCAATACCACTGCAAGGACTTTTTTGTGGTTTGGCCAGCTGGACCTCTTCTGTTTCATATCTGAGCGTGTTTCTCACCCACAAAGCCACCAGGGGCCTTGCTACCATTAGAGACAGAGTTGTCTGCACAGCGTTGACACGGAAAGGCATAGCTAAGGACTGGACACACAGCTTTTCTTAGCAAGAAACGTATGCACTTCTTACTGTGCTCCTCACGGTGACAGACACACAGTACAGATAAAAGGAAGATGGTAGTTAAGAGGAATGGCTTTCTGTGAAGGCCGGGATGGGGACCTTTTTGAATTGTTATTGTGCATGTAAATAATTGAGCAATCTATGCTTTCCTTATTAATGGGTAAGATGCCACAGCGAGTACACCTGCAGTTACCAGTAGCCAGTTACAGGTGTTCAGCATACGAGAAAATCAGGCCTCAGGAGGTGTGCCATTTCAGAATTAACACCAGCGGCTCATGGGCTAATTTACACGAGGCAGCAGGCAAAAGAAATCTCACTTGTCCTTAGTACTTCACAAGAAAGCTGTGCAGAGCTGGTGCTGTTGAAGAAAGCTTTCACAACTGGTGGGGCAATGTAGAAGTCTAGCTTTCATTTTACTTACAAATAGCGTAAATCAAAGGAAACTCACTCCAAGAAGGACTTACATGGTTGGGCCATGGGCATATGGAAGATCCAGATCAAGTACAGCTATGAAGCCGGTGTGAAATTATCTGCCAGATTGAGTTATCAATAATCTGTAAATCAGTAAGCCATTTAAAGATTTCTTTGCACTGCAGAGAAAACAAACTAGATATAGAGGTTATTGTTTGGCTTCAGTTTAAAAATAAATAGGGAGAAAAATTAAAACCAAGAAAGGTACATAAATTCAGGTTATATGAAACATGCAAAGGAAATGAAAATTTAAGTGAGGTCTTAAATGGCAGCAACTGTTTTGTTTCACCTTCATGACAAAAGAACAAGCTGCCTCAGAAGCAAAATGTATTTAATGTAGCCATAAGGTCTTCAGGACAAGAAATACAATGCTCTAAAAATGTCCATATGAAGACTCTGAAAAGGCTTTGGAAGAAGAGGTGTAATTCTTATCAGAATGTCATTGTGTTTTGTTAATAAAAGGAAAGCTGCAAACACTTCACCTTCTCTTATAAAATGATCTTAAAGTCAAATAAATGACTTGCTATGTCCATATTTTCTTACTGTTTTATTTAATATTTGATTTTTAAATGCTTCAGGCATCCTGCTGGCTCTGTGCAGATTGGGGGTTTGAAGGCTCAAACAGCTAACACCCAGTTTTCTAATAATAGAAATTCAAGATTGAGTGATAGGAAAACTTTCTTTTATTAAAATATATTGTGTTCTCCTATACTTTCCTTGTTGTTATTCCTTGTCTTCAGCCATGAGCTGTTTTGAACAAAATATTTGATCATGATAACAATAAACTAAATTTTAGACTCCACAGTTAAAAAAAATTAGGAACTCAATACATTCATCTAATTCATAACACACAATACCTTCCCTTGGAGAACTGCTTTTATGTAGATTTCTGCCAACTTCACCATTGAAAACCTACTTTTAAATTCCCGTCAGGTGTTTTCTGCTTGAAGGGCTCCAGTGTGTGGGTGGCTGTTTTTCTTGTATGTGCCATGATGAGTCTCCTCCTCAGAGAGCTGGGGGAAGAGGGAGGGGGGAGTGTTTTCCTCTTTTCATTTCACACCACATTTGTAATATGAAAGACAAAATGTCCTACCGCCCGAAAAAAAACCCACCCTGAAAAATTTTAATGTTCCAGAAAAAAAGCAATTAATGTAGTTTATGTGCTGGTATTTAATACCACATACCTCATCTGCTATTAATGGCTTAGCGATTTAGATCATTGTATAAAAATCTGTAATCCAGACCTGTTTATGTGTTTCCTTCTTCTAGGCAAGGTGCAGCTATGCAATTTGCTCTTATCTGCCTTGAGATCAGAAGGCAATATTCTTTGACTTTGGCTTTAAACAGGATAGAGAGACCCCACATTTTAAAAAACCTGTTGACAAACAGTATGTTTATAAAACCACATCACACATAATTTTCTAAATAATACATGTTGTTGCCTTTTGATTGGTTTTATCTTAGCTTAACAACAGATTAAGTGTCCTGGTAACATGTTTTATAAATCCCACTTGCAGAAGTTCCTGTAATAACATACCTTTAAGTGCAGAAATATTTCTCTATAAAGGTGCATGCAAGGGAAAAATGTGCAACTGGAACCGAGGGACCAGCCAGCTCTACTTCATGTTCACAAATGCAGGCTGTGAGCAGGGAATCATATAATGGTGTCCCCCTAACAAGGGCAAAACCATCCTTCTCTGCAGTTTCAGGAGCTACCCTGTGCTCCCTTTGTGATTATAAGGTCAGGAGGTGCCTCCACCTGCCGCTGCACCTCTGATCCTCACCAGGTTGTTGTGATTAATTTGATTAATCGTTAGTTAGACAGCCTAACACTTTTAATTTGCTTCATGCATTGCCTTTGCTGCAACAATTAGGATTGTTGCAAAATGTGGGATCTGAACTATGATAATATCCACTTAGAATGACATTTTCTTCTGGCTTTTACAGTATTAGAAAAAGTACTTATATCACAGTAAATGCATAACATTACTGTTCCCAACATGGTTCTAATGCTGTCTTAATGAACACTTTCACCCATGTGTTTTCTATCACGGTGACATCTTATGTTTCAAGCTAACAAGTTAATGGTGTAGAAGAAAAATGAGTCTCAAAAATGTCAAACACAAAAAGGTGAAAATCACATTTTGTCAGTTCTTCTGGTTCACAAACCAAAGCCATCCCGGGTTAACTGTGCTCCCACCTTTGCCTCTGCTGATGCTGAACAATGGGTACTTGTTCATCAAGAGATGCTGCTGAGAGCTGCCTGGGTGTGAAGAGCCGTTAGCACAGCAGAGGATAAACACATTATTCCCTTCTGCTTGTAACAGCCTGGAGGTGGATTTTGGGTCATCAGTTTTGAAATCATGAAGCTTTGAACGTCACCATAGGTAACTGACTGCTGCAATCAAAGAAAAGTAGTTTATATAGGTCAGCTTATCTGTGTCTTCCTTCCACTGCATTTCACCCCACTGGTCTGTCGGTCTGGCTGGCTCCTTCTCCAGCCACCTCCAGCCTGGAGGCTGCCAGCACCATCTTCCTTCTTCCTCTGTCCCACTGTCCAAGCTGCCCTCCTGGTTTTATTGAGCAGCATGTACTGTGAGCCAGGCCTTACTTATGTTTTACTGTGCAGTTTGCCATTTCTTTGTGGCATGCTTCTGAATGCCTAGCCTGCTCACAGAAATAATGAGAAACAGCCCCTCCTTATTGTCTCTTTTCCCTAATCAGCACTGAAAAGATGTTGGAAACCTCATGGGTTAGCTACAAGAAGCTGGGGCAGCAATGTTTGTACTTTCTTATAGTTGGCTGGAGAGTTAGAAATATTCTCCTCCTAATTAAGGAACATAAACTCTCCTATCTTAATTATAGCAAGGAGTAAACTATACCAACATAAGCACCTTCATACTGATACAACCATGTCCACTTGTGGGCCTGCATTAATATCCTTAGGCAAAGATGGAAAAAAAACAAAAAACCCACACCCTTCGACAAAATATGCTGGTGCATAATCCTCCTGTAAACTAAGCATCAGGCTCCTTATTTCCAAGCTGCTGCCTTTGGCTCTCTTTGTGCCTCTGCCTGATGCAAACTGCAGCCTGTCAGCACAAGGACGGGGCTCCCCTCAGTCACACCAGTGCTGCTGGATGCACATGCCCTGGTGGGCTGAGGATGGTGATCCCCAGGTTAAACCAAGTGAAAAACAAGGAGTCCTGTTCTTTTGGGCAGCTTGGAGCTTTGTTGCTCTCTGGTACTAGGGAAGGGGGCTGGTAATGTACAAATCAGGGAGTGGCAGTGAGACAGTAGATGGACATTAGCAAGCCCATCTTGGAGTGAGTCTCAGGAACAGCCAGCTGTGTTCTGTGTCTTCTCAGCCACAGAGCAGAGCCACAGGGGACTTGGTCCCTTTTCTCTTCACAGGCTGGGCTGCCTGAGACAGCTCAAGGGATGCACCACAGACAACCTATTGGCAGAGTCAGCACCCACCCAACCACTGTGGGACAAGGAAAAAGCCCCCTCCCTTTTTAATAGCATAGGGAGGCCTCGAACAACCCTAGATACACTCCTGTTCAGAACACCAAAGCATTCCAACTGTGGGATGCCCAAAGTCCCAAACCTGATTTTAACTGATGTCTACCTCTATATCTGTGGCACTGACACTCTGAGAAGGATATTTAATTTATTCTTCCCAGCCAGAAAGGTGTCAGACACTCCCCTCCCAGGGATTTTAACACCTACCTTGCTTTTCTCTCCCACTTTATTTTACCTGCTCTTACATTGCAATGTTATTGCTGTAATAGTACACTGCTGTGCCTCAGTATGTTTTGAGATTTGTCTAAAAAGCAGTTATGGAGTAAATTGTATTTTGTAAGAGTTTTCTTTGGTCACTCTCAATTGATGATACAATCTTTCTCTTACAAGAATTTTACTCTCCCCTCTTCCTCTCCCATTTTCTGAGTAGCCTGTTCAGAGAAAGCACACGCAAATTAAAGAGAAAAGAAACAGGCAGTAATGGCATTGAGCAATTCAGCTCCTGGTGCTTAGTTCAGAGAACAAGCAGCCAGTCTGATGCTGAAGCTAATGGGCCATCCACGGTGCCTCCTCCTCCTCTTCCTCAGAAAACAACTAACTCTGTCACATAAGCACGGCCATACATGACCACTCACATAAAATCAGCTGAGAACATCACCTGAAGGTCCTCCCGTTCGCGGATGAGTAGCACCCACCATATAGCTCCTCTGGAGAGCTGCTCCCCCAGCTCTGCATCCCCCTCTCCAGCTTTGTTACTCAGCGGGGGTGCCCCCAGGCACCTCCACAGGGCACAATCCCAAAGCAGACTTCTCCAGCATTAGTGTTTTGGGGTTAATGATGAGAAGACTAGTTAGCAACCCTCTAAGCACTGCCCTTTATAAAACAATGCCAGCACATTGCAAGGGGGATTCTAGTCAAGGCTTTTTCTGCAGAAGAATTAATTGTGTCTCACCGGGAAGAAATCAAAATGGCCGTTCTTTGTGCAGTGTGACTATCAAGGCAAAAGGAGGACAGCGACAGCATAACCTGGCACACAGAAAAATGCAGGGAAGTGGGCTCTTTGGGGTGTTTTCAGACTGAATTTTAGAAAGTTTAATCTGCCTTCTTTGTTAATTGCTGCTCAGAAGGATCCAAGATGATAAGGCAAAGGTTCATGATGAGACATAATGTAGAGCAATAAATGTGTTACTCACTAGGGCTATTTGAACCTTACTGAATGTGTTAAAATACATAATCCCTGTTGTGATGAAGTCATCCCTTCCAGTAAATTACTTGCATTACTGGTTTTGAATATACCCTTACAATCAATTTGAATATACACTTACAATCAATCTCTAAAGAGGTATTTATTTGAATATGTGTTTTTCTAACTAAGTGCTGTTCCATATTTCTGGAAATATGCTTAGCACGTTTAATATTTATTTCAATAAAAACTATCTTCTGTATTTCAAGGCAATTCAGAAATATTGTACGTATCTATACTTCTTATTTTAAAGGAATATTTCACCTGATGCTTCAAATATTAAGCATTATGCTAATAGATAGCCATCAAAATTAAACTTGTTACAGGACTGGACAGGTCGCCTTAAGTCTGCCAACTACAGGAATACTTTTCCTCCTGTGAAAGCTCTGGAGCTGACCATCATCTGACATGGCAGACACACCGGTGGACATTAGATGTGATTAGACATGGCAGTTTCTATATTATTGTGTGAGTAAGACAGCTGTGGCACCAGCCAAAGTTTTATGCTGCAGTAGTTTGATCCTGCATTGGAAAGCATAAATAGAATAGAAACCTGCTATAAATCTTGCTAGAGAGTTCTGCAGCAAGGGCGAGTCACCCAGGTGAGTCGAGTTATATATAGCTGCAGATTTGCTTCACCTCTCCAGTTTTCCTAATTTGTGACAGAGTAGAGCCAGACCTGGATTTTCATCGCCCGCTGCTCATCTGTGGTTGTCTCCTACGTGACAGGGTAAGGGGAGCAGAAGAATCAGCAGCCATAAAGCTCAGGTGGAGTCAAACAAATTCCCTTGTCCTTGGGATTTTCCCAGTCTGACAAGGAAGCAGACATAGCACAGTCAGACCTTTAGAGCTGCTTTCTTTCCTTAAATACAAGCAGATTTTACATAAAGCGGATTTATTTTTATAAACACACACACAAATATAAATGCATATATATAAACATATATGTGTGTGTATTTACATATAGGTATACATGTGCGTGTGTATTTGTACATGCCTCCCGAATTCCTCTCTGCAGTGCAACAAGCAGAGAGCAGGGGATCTGCTAAATAGCTGCAGCAGTTAGCAGCATCCCCTCAAGGTGCTTCTGGGTGAGGCATTGTGAAGGGTGTTCTCATCTCTGCAAGTAGTATTTACTTTATCTTACTCACAATAGCAGGTGTATCTTAAACACTCCTGGTCTGAAACAAGTGGCTATGTCCAGATACCATGTTTCAAATTAAAAATCAAATATTTCTCCCTGGGAATGCTTACCCCAATATGAAATATGTTTCAAGGTACGAATTACATGCAGACCACCTGGACGGGTAATACAAGTATTCCTGTTGAGGGTCTGATTTAACGTGTATTTGTTACTTCCATTCAGAGTTATCTGATTGCCACGATGATCTTAACTAAACCATTGCTCTGGATGTCGCTCTGCCATTTTCTGACTGGTTCCCCTTTTTACAGTAACAGATCTTTGAAACAAAGTTTACCAACCAGCCATTTAGATTAAAAGCAAATTAAGACTAAATGTTCCTGAATGCCCAGACTGTGTTACTTGCATATACTTGTACCTACGATAAACAAGACTGCCTCTTAATGTGCATAAATGTAAATATATTAACCACATAGTTATGCACATCTTGAGATGGGAAATCCTAAAAATACTGTGACAACAGTGAAATAGGAAAATAAGTTGTTACCCAGGAGTCAGAGGATGTCATGCTCTCGCAGCATGCATCTGTTGATTAAATGCGTAACATTTAAGGCTAACAGAGTAGTTACAAATTTGCTTAACAGAAAGATTATCTGCAGTGTATTCAGTTCTACAACTAATGAGAGTAACAGCTGTAAACCGGTGCTCTTCAAATGCTGTCCTATTTCTCATAGGTCTTGCATACCCTTTCCCTGGATGATCTTAAAACACACTTAAAAAACTGGTGTATTCTTATTAGCTACGATTGACAACTGGAATATATTTCAATTTTGGTAGTGTCTCAAGCCAAACAAGTCAGAGGACAGGATCAAATACATTTATATTAGTTATAGACTAAGTTTTATTTAAAAGCTCTTCTATACAGCAATAGAGGGAACATTTCATTATCTGGAACCTCATGCTGAACCTAGGCAGATTTCCTGAAACATTATCTTAATGCTCACACAAATGTAATTACTACTAAATCAATATTTTGTATTCAAGCCTAATTACAGGACATGAAATAGAATGCTACTAAAGAGATGTGCAGTTGGCTGGTTCGTAGACTTTAGCTGGCTGATATTAAAACTGGCAAAGGACCTCAGCTTTGGCTCCTCTGATGTGAGCACACAATGTTAGAATGAACTTTGCTCATTTTGATAGCTGTCACATGCAGTATGTCTACAAAGAGCTACAAGTCTTACTGTCCCAAAATAAATACTCAAGAAAAACAGGACTCCTTTTTTATAGCTGCCATCCACCTTTCTGAAAGGTTCAGTTTTCTTTGTAATATTGCAGAGAAACATTTAGAACAGAATTGTTAATAAGGGCTGAGATGACATCAGTTGCAGACAAATGAACAAAGGTGTTTCAAGGACTTTTTGCTTCAAAATGTTCCCCACTCAGATTTATTTGTTCTTAGCAGAAGTCACTGTAACATCCCAATTCTGGGATCTCAAATCTGAGCTATCAAAGAGGGAAATATGAATTGGAAAGGGCAGGTAGGACTCATCTAACTTTCCAGGAGTTTGTCATTATAAGGACTCCAAGACCAGAGCTGTGCAGAAAAATGTATCGCCTTAAGGTTCACACCCAAATTATCCTCCCTTACAGTTTCAGACAGGTTTGCCTCATTACATCAGCAGACATGTGGCTTTCCTGTGGATATTCCAAGCACTGCATGGTGGGGAAAGAATGTTAATTTTTCTGGCATAGAAATCAGACTTGATCATGGCCAGAAGTTCCAGAACTTCTATACTATTTCTCCCTCATTATTAGCAATCTCCTCAGTATGTGTAGCTCCTGCAGGATCCTTCTCCTTTTATGAAATATTCCTCACAGAGTTTACTTTGATGGTGTGTAATGAGCATTCATAATAAACATGGAGGCATCCCACATGTATTAATTTTGTTCATCACAGTTTCATCACCTGAACATGCACTCCTGAAGAAGATCTAAGAAATGAGGTGGTTGTTATTAATATTGCACAAGAATAGAGAAATGGCATTATCTCTGGCAAAATCTAATACTCAGTCCTGCAAACAATGATGACAAACTGAAGACAATATAAATTGAAGTGCAAGATCAACCTTGAAAATAACTTTGTTCTGTCCAGTGAAAGACTAAATGAAAGACTAAGGCACCTCAAGTGAATAAATTTAAGAGGCAATTAAGTCATGATCCATTTGTTCCATATGAAAGGAAAATATCTCACAGTAGCAGACTTTTCAATCTAGGCAGCTCAGGCTCTCCAAGACATGAGTGCTCAGGTAAGGATTAGATTGCATTTCTTAAGATCACATTTTTAAAATGAAGTTAACAAGCAGTCAGAGTAGATTCCAGTGCTATGTTTGCTGCTATAAGGGCTCTTTTGGTCAAGCCTGGGTATTCCTGTAAAGCAGTATGCTGAGTTGGTTCAATATGGAAATCTCCAAAGATGGTCTTCTGGCATGCAGGAGTTCAAGAGTAAGTAGACAAAAGTTCTTTTTCCTTGAGATCTAAGAGCCTTCTGGACTGAGAGATATAACTTTTTAGTATAAATGGAGAAGACAGTTACTTTCTGCCTTTGGACTCCAAGATCAGTGCCAAATCCAGCTTATCTTTAAAAACGTGTTTTATGAGCTACTCCAGGAAATGAGGATGGGACACAATTTATCTCAGAAAGCACTATATTTCCTGCAGGGTGGTTTTTTTTTGGTTTTTGGTTTTTGTTTTTTTTTCCTGACTTCAGGAATGGTAATTTTCTGACTCATTCCTGTTTAGTTGGCTGGGTAAATGCTCTCATGTAAGAACCACTAGGGAAGCAACTTGGAATTCACATTAATTTGCTAAATGTCAGCAACCTGAAGAATTCACAGGTCTATTTCTATGCTTGTTCTGACTTGATTATGAATCACCAGCAAAATGAAACATATGCACTGAGCATAATTTTTGCCTACATATTCAATATAATTTTATGCCTCTCACTGACCACGTCCTTAGGACAGATATAATTATTAAATCTAAAATAACCAGCTTATTCCTCTAGAAAAGCTTGTGCATTCTCTTGTAGAGTACTGTGGGATCACTCAGTCGCCGAGATCAGCTGCTTCGGAGCCAACCCAGCTCCAACAGACTGACTGATCGCGAGGCACAGGGGGGTTTTTCGGGAGATTCCTTTGACAGGAAAACCCCGAGACAGTGGAGTAACCCGAATCCCGCCACGAGCTCTCCCGCGAGAGGCTGATGTGACGTTGGAGTTGTTGGGGCAACGGTGACCATACCCCCCTCCCAGTCCTTAAACTCATATGAGGAGGGCAGAGAGCTAGGTAGCACAGAGAGAAGGCAGCGCGGGGGTGCCACCTG
>VZTO01008285.1:13788-53660 GCA_013400615.1 Syrrhaptes paradoxus | reverse complement strand
CTGTGATTCTGTGATATCCTTTCAAATTTTATTAATAAAATTATTGCCAATTTTGAATCTTTTTTTTTCTTTTCTCTTAAGCACTCTTGATCAAAACCAAGGAGAATATGAACATCTGAACTAAAAAAAGGGTTAAAAAAAGTTATAGTATCATTCACTCATTACCTGTTTTTTTCCCCTTGCAATTATAACTATGATGAATGCAAACTGTGTATCTGTAAACTTCTAAAAAATTTTTATATATTTCTTAGTAAATTAATACTGTAGACCTGAGATTTTCTTATTTCCAAATTAGACATAATTAAGAATCATAATTATTCAGACCTAGCATATGCTTGCAGTCTGAGCACCTGCAGAAATTTTTCATGCAGGGGCTCCTGGGTTTCTGATGAGAAAGAGTTTTGATGACATATGAGAGAGTGCTAAACTTTCTTATTTTCCTTCCCTCCTCCAATTTCTTACATGACAGATAAGGGTTGCAAATGCTTATTGAAACTCTGAAGATGGAAACAGGTTGAAGGCCTATTGTGAAAAGTGAATTGTAATACAAACAGCAGGTAATAAATGAACTCAGTGTTTGCACAGATTTCAGTCCCTAAATATTCCACATGTATCTTTAGTTTTGTGCATTTTATATAACAGTAAAACAGCTTATAAAACTCAATAATCACGTAAGACAAGATGTTCTAATGTCATATGTCCTCGAAACAATAAATCTGTATCAGATTTTCCATTGTATTTACATACACGTATGCTTTAACACACTAGTGAATGAGGTGGAAAAGACAGATACAGCCAGATGAAGCGTAATACCACAAATCAAAATAATTCTGTGCTGTTTTTTGAAGGTTCGTTATTGAACCTTTCTGATTTTGTTGATAATATGGGGAAGGATTTCATGCAAAGGAATTTTTTTCTGAAGGAACCTTTTCTTGCAGTATGTAGTTTTGGTTACATTATCTGTTGGATGCTTGAATCCACTTCCAAATAAAACCACAGCTCTATAGGACTTACAAAACCAGGAAACACTGAAGTTCATAGTTAAGGAACCTGGTGCTTCCTGAGTGTGTGAAAATGTGAGAAAGCTTGGTAGGCTCTGGTATTAAGCAGTAGCTGACACCTGTTGTGGAGTATAGAAGTAAGTAGGTGCCCAAAAGGGTTATATTTTTTTTGCTTGTTTGTTCTTTAAGGTTATGTCCTTACATGAGTATTGTTACTCAGCAGCTTGTCCAATCCTCTGCTCCCTGGAGTAGAGGTATAAAAGAGGCAGTCACCTGGAATATAGATACATTTCCCTGAACCACAACTTTTTATCTCTGAGATCAATTATAGAGAAATACTGTATCCACGAAAGAGAAATCTTTTATCAAAAATTATTTTTAAAAATTCACCATTCTAAACAGTGTAGAAGGAAATTAAGCAAGCAGTTCATCACAAAGAATGGCAAATATTTTCAATTTTGAGAGTTTTGTGACCCCGCTATATGCAGTTAGCTGAGTGGAGAGTTTGATGCCCAGAGCTCCTGAGGCTTCATTTTCTTCTCAGGTGTTTAGGCAATTCAGACTAAAGGCATGTCAATGGAATCTATATGGATTTAAATGTAACTCAAACTGGACCAAGGACCAAGAATTGCTGCAGTGGTCCACACCATGTACAGATATTCTAAAACTGACACTAGAGGATCATGAGGGTATGTCTGACATAGAAACAATTATATTTGAAAACATTCAAAGAGTATTATATTTTCCTTTCTGGGAAGAATGGGTTCTCTAGAATATTGGATAGCCTCCACTAAAACAGCAGAGGAATCAATCTAGGAAATTACAGAACAGCAAGTTTAAATTTAATAGCTAGTAAATTTCTAGAACATTTATTAAAGCAGTCAGTGTGTAAACACCTAGAGGAAAGCAAGGTGATAAAAAGTAGCACCATAAAGTAGCTTCAGAGAAATCATGCCAACCTAACAATGTCTTACTTTTATAAGCCTTAGTAAATTAAGGAAATGTTGGCAACACATAGTAGATCTCAGTCTAGAATCTTGCACAGTATTCTCACATGGCAATTAAAACACAAGGAGGCTGAAATATTGCATTACGAACACACAACCAACATTAAGATTGACATAAACAAGTAATGATTGCACTTCATTCTTAGATAGAAGGTATGCCGATGGAATAATTTTCTCAAGAGAACTATTGTGATTTTTTTTATATCCTATCTCATTCATTCTAAAGTTTTCCCCTTTATTTACTAATAGCTGGGAAAGGATATATATTTGTATTCAATGGGAATACACACAAGTATGTTTGTATATATGCAAGTATTTTCTGTTTGCTTTAGCTGAACAAAAGCCAAAATTTAATCTTTATCTCTAATTTCCTCTCACTTGGAAGAGACATAACTATCATTCTCGTTGTACAGACAACAGAGATAAAATCGACTAACAAAATTCTTTTAAATATTGCTAGTACAGGGATGGGACACCTGCCCAGCTCACTGCCACTGCATTCACCAAGTACAACTGATTGTTTTCACATGGAATTAAATCAGAGCTTAGAAATAAAAAATCAGTTATCCCCATTATTGATTGTCTATGAATTGGAAAGGCTTTTCACAGTTTTAATATAGCGAGGTAAAGGATGTATTGTCCCTGGGCACTGTGGGACTGATAAAATATACAGCTGTGTGTTGCAGCCTGTCTCCTTTGTGCTGCTCTCTGACATCTACACTAAGTTTCTAGAAACAACAACTTAGCAATAAGACAATCCTGATTTCTACACAGAGCTGACAATTTTTATTTTGCATATGCCAGACCTGAGCTGAGCCATTCCATGCCTGTTCATTTACACTTAAATTCTGGGCATTTTATTCAGTTGAGAAGGCTTATTACTCAATCTTATTGTTGTGACAGTCTAATAAACTATCCCATCAATGTGCTCAAAAACACAGTGTAGAGACACCCATTGTGCTGGATAAAATCTAGCATAAAACTGAGAAGACCAGTCCCAAGCTGGAGGTAATAAGGCTAACTTAGAAGGCAGCTTTCTCTTCATCTGTTTCTCTGGGCTACATATACCACAAGGCATATTAGTTTCCATTTAGTTTTAGGCCTGACCTGTGTGTGTTAAACTCAAACTGTGCTGAAGTTAATTTCCAGACACTAGATAATTGCAAGATGTAGGAGTCAAGAAAGACTCAGCAAAAGGCACTAGATTTATGCAATTTAACTTTAGATTACAGGGCAAGACTTCTTTCCAAATTGTAAATATACAGGTATCTAAATGGCGGTGCCCACATCTGGAACATGCTTTCGGTATAGTCAATGGAGATACAGTCAGTGCAATGAATGTAGTCTGTAGAGTACAGCCTAAAGCAAAGACCTATAGGTGGTTAAGTATCTCTTCCAACTCTATCAACTAAAATGAGTACAAGCACAATTTAGGAATAGCAACTGAAACTAGACTAGGATAGAAATGGCACTAAAATGCCTATGCTTGGACAACAAAATCCCTTCCCTTACAGTAGACTGTAATGAGGGCTTAGAAATAGATCCCTCAGGCAGACATTCACATTCAGAGGCCTACATATGGGTGTCTAAAATCCTGATCTCTCATTTTCTCACGCTTACACTATGGGTCTCAATTCACTTTTTATTATAATAGAGACCAGTAATAGCAGCTGAGATGCTCTAGATCTTCCATCTGGCCTATGGCTACCACAGCAGAAAGCAACTGTCTCTTCTGGGTTGTATGTCACATCTGTGCACCATTATCTCAGATACTCTAGAGTGCCTCAACTGGCATAAGAGTCCTTCCTGCATGCAAATTAAGCAAGTCAGATATATCTTCATCTGAGTTCACCTACAGTCCAAGGAAATAAACAGGCACTCTAGGGTACCATTTATCTCTTCTCAGTTAGACATCTAAATACATCAGACAAAATGTACTTCAGTATTTCCTATTTCTTTCCACTTAGAACTTATTTTTATCACAGTCCTTAGAGCTTCATAGCAGCACTTTTAATGCAGTTCTCCCAACTCACCTTTGCCTCAGAAAATGCAAACTTTGCTACAGGCTATAATACATTTAGTTTCTGAACTGACAGTTTAGAAATATTCGCTTTCCAGAGCTGGTTTGGGCATCCATCCAGCAGTTTGTCACATGGTATAGATGTACCTGACCTACAGAAGGTATTTTGTATTCAGATCATTTAATCACATTTTGTTTTAAGTAAATTAGCCCACTGGTCCCTCACATGTTATATCCATTACCTAGATTCATCTTGTGATGTTAGTGCTGTTAAATTGCCAGTAGCTGCTTTTATTCTTTTTGAGGTTATTAGGACTTAGACAGCAATTAAGCAACATGTCAACTGCACTAGTGTTTCAACATATAGTATAAATGCATATAAGAAGACTGCGTGTAGTTCCTGTCTAACAGAGCATGTGGCTACATATTCTGTTGTAGATGCCAGTATATGAAATAATTTTCCCTGGACAATATTGCAAATAAGGTAGAATATGACTTGACAAAACTTCAGAGAACATACTACAAATATTCTGTTCTGAATTTTGCAATGAAAATTGATTCATTAGGCAATTAGGACCAGAATCAGTGCCATTTCCATATCTCCTCAGGTAAAGTTAATTGTCTTTCCTCTCTTTAGGTAATACAATTATTGCATCAAAAGCAGGATTCTACATTAGGAGAAGCACTAATGACATGAGTTTGTTTCATATGAAGAGAGTGGATAGAGAAGCTGGGTTAGTGATAAGACTGCCAGGGAAGCTGGACTGGATGATAGGAAATATTTGCAAATAAATAAGTTGATAGATAAAATGGTGCTGGGGGAGAGGGGGAGTGTGGGATATCTAGGAAACTGAATACCTGATGAGAGTTTGGAAAAGCTGGAAGACAACTATATTTTGGAGATAACTGGATACTCTGAGAGAGAACCTGTGAATTTGTGAGGAGTTAGAATCATGGGGTCATAGAAGCATTTAGGTTGGAAAAAACCTTTAAGATCATCAAGTCCAATTGCTAACCTAACACTGCCAAATCCACACTAAACTGAATTCACAGAATCACAGAATCACAGAATGTTAGGGATTGGAAGGGACCTCGAAAGATCATCTAGTCCAATCCCCCTGCCGGAGCAGGAACACCTATATCAGATCACACAGGAACGCATCCAGGCGGGTTTTGAATGTCTCCAGAGAAGGAGACTCCACAACCTCTCTGGGCAGCCTGTTCCAGTGCTCTGTCACCCTCACTGTAAAGAAGTTTTTTCTCATATTCAAGTGGAACCTCCTATGTTCCAGCTTGAACCCATTGCCCCTTGTCCTATCACTGGATGTCACAGAGAAGAGCCTGGCTCCATCCTCCTGACACTCACCCTTCACATATTTATAAACATTAATTAGGTCACCCCTCAGTCTCCTCTTTTCCAAGCTAAAGAGACCCAGCTCCCTCAGCCTTTCCTCATAAGGGAGGTGCTCCATTCCCTTAATCATCTTTGTGGCTCTGCGCTGGACTCTCTCCAGCAGTTCCCTGTCCTTCTTGAACTGAGGGGCCCAGAACTGGACACAATATTCCAGATGCAGTCTCACCAGGGCAGAGTAGAGGGGGAGGAGAACCTCTCTTGACCTACTGACCTCACCCCTTCTGATGCACCCCAGGATGCCACTGGCCTTCTTGGCCACGAGGGCACAGTGAAGATAGTGACTCCACCACTTCCATGGGCAGCCTGTTCCAATGCTTGATAAACCTTTCAGTGAATAAATTTTTCTCAATATCTAATCTAAACCTCCCCTGGTGCAACTTGTGGCCACTTTCTCTTGTCCTATCACTTGTTATTTTGGGGTAAGAGACCAACACCCATCTCACTACAACCTCTTTTCAGATAGTTGTAGAGAGCAATAAGGTCTCTCCAGAGCCTCCTTTTCTCCAGACTAAATCCCAGTTCCCTCAGCCACTCCTCATAAGACTTCTTTTCTAGACCCTTCACCAGCACTGTTGCTCTTCTTTGGACGTGCTCCAACACCTTTTCTACTGTTCACCTTTTTATTTCTTTAGATTCAATGTGGATGGCACAGAAAGTGTATCGTTTGGTGACCTGTGCCACCCTAAGCACAGCTGCATTAGCAGCTAGCCAGCCCTGTCCTTGAAGCTGGAGCTGACATTCTATCCAGTCTGTGGGAATGCATGCTCTACAGCTGTGTATCTGTCATGTAAGTTTGCAAATACACTACAACTGACCTTAAATAAATATTTTGTCAGTAATTTTGAGGGTGAATGTTCATTTACTGTGAACCTTTACCAGCTACGTGCAAAAAGTGTGTATTGAGTCTGTCTGAGATGGAGTTAATTTTCCCCATAGAAGCCCTCAGTGCTGTGTGTTGCATTGGCAGCTAGAAAGGTGTTGATAACACGAGTGTTTTGGCTACTGCTTAGCATTGCTCACACAGCATCAAGGCTGTCTCCCAACATTAGCCCTAAAGCAGGATGGGGGTGGGCAAGATCTTGGAAGGGGACATAGCCAGAACAGCTGACCCAAATTGACCAAAAGGATATTACATACCGTATGACGTCTGCTCAGGAAAAAAAGCTAAGGGAAAGGAGGAGGAGGCGGGCATTCATTAATATGACATTTGGCTCCCAGGGCAACCATTACAGGTATTGAAGTCCTGCTTCCTAGGAAGTGGCCAGACATAGCTTGTTGATGGGAAATAGAGAATAAAATCTTTGTTTTCCTTTGCTTCCATGCATGGCCTTGCCTTTTTTTGCTTTATTAAACTGCCTTTATCTTGACTCACGTGTTTTTTCCATGTTATTTTCTTCCCCTTATTTTGCTGAAGTGGGGAGTGATAGAGAGGCCTAGTGGGCACCTGGCATCCAGCCAAGGTTAACACACCACAAAATTATAGTAAATTTAAGCTGCATTTGATAAACTGTAATCTTTTAATTTTGACCCATTAAGGTTCATTGTTCCTAATCAGATAAACCAAATAGTGTTGCTGTCTAAATTTTAATTGCCAGGGAAATATTAATTGAATATTCAAAGAAGGGGAGTGAGCAAGTAAGCTTGACTGAGCAAATACAAACCACATTTAATATTTTCAGAAAATTATTTGTAGTTCCATCAGCTCTTCCACAAATTTGGTCATGTAGTAGTTTGTAATAGCCTGGTTCAGCTGCCTAACCCTTAGCACCATCTGAGATCATTCAAGTGTCCTACCTCAATTTTTGCTGCCTTTTTGGAAGGGTACAGGTTCTCTGCAGGTGCTGTGTCCTATCTGCCAGCCTCACATGGATTTTTAATAGAAAAAAAAATTGCTGTGATTAATATAGTCTATTAGAGATTTTAAAGAGATAGAAAGGGAATAAATCCACTCACACAAAGTTGACATAGATACCGGTTGCTGTTAAGCACTGTTGACTATCTGATAGCTAGCCTTCTCTTGGAAGAGAATAAAACTTACAATAAGTAATTTTGACATATTCATGTATTAAAAACGTATTCAATAATATGTATTTGTTCAACATACCATAGTATTGCATTGGTGGTGTTGTAGGTGTGGAGTGGATTTTGATAATACCTTCAAGACAGTAAGGTGAAAATGACTTGAATAATATTAATTTGCCCTAATAATATCTCTGGCATAGAAAGATATTATTTTTCTCTATTTAAAAAGAATCATTAAGAAATTCCTCACTCATGGAAGAGATTAATCTCACCGAAATTAAGTTATCTGAAATTTAAATGTGTAGCCTAAGCTAGTTTTCCTGGCTCCCTCTGCAGCCAATGGAGAGCCATTCTTCTTATCTGTTTTAAAAGCAAACTGGTGCTGTGGAGGATCACATTTCTCTCCATGATTATAGAGAGATTCTAGATTATCAACTCTAACTTCTAGAGAGACAAAGTGAATGTCAGAGACACCATAGGGAACACCCATATTCTTCTCTGGAAGATTCTGAAGAGAAACCCAGATTCCCAGATTGTTAGTCCTTGTATCACTAACCTTAGGGTGCTAAGGGGTACAAATTGAAAGAGTATTTTCATTCAAGTCTGTACTTCTTTCACATATATCACACTACAGGGAGAATATTTTGTAAGGGGAAGATTTAGTGGAATGAGGAGGGTCTAAAGAAAGGAAAGTGTATAAAGAAAGGATTAGTGTGATGTATTTAGAGTACAAAGGGCTGCAAGAGAAAGGAAGCTGTTGTTCTTAGGAAACAGCACTAGGACATAGTGTGCGCTCACTGTAATGATGAGGAATATGCCTTGAAGAAGAATAATAAAAACTGTATACGTACATAGCTGTATATATATGTACATACATGTACATACACATATATGCCATTACCTTTATATATAAAATATATATCATATATGTAATTCATTTTATTTTCTTTTCTCAGGGATATTATTTTAACTATATTAGGTGTTTAATTACTCTGTTTTATAGTGAAATATAATTAATCATGAGATTGAAGGCAACAAGGACCATATAAAATAAATACAAAGTTCAGAAATAAATACTCTATGGAATAAAGTTCAGACAAAGTCATTGCTAGTAGGTAAGAAGTCCACACTGTATGGCTGTCAGATAAACAATCTATTGTGAAGAGACATGTTGAATTTCTCTCTTCCAGGTTGTCAGAGTACACCATTTTATTGTCACAGTTTTACATATGGAACTGCAAAAATAAAGAATTTTTTGAACTACTGAAAACACAGTTTAAAAAATGAGATCTTGAGGTTAATGACACCTTAATTTATGTGTTAGTGTTATAGACCTCGTATTTTCTGTCCAATTATACATATTCTATAAGTGATATTTTCTATAGTAAATCATAGTGCAGACTGTCCTTAGAAGCTGGCCTGATCTTTCACCACTGTAATAAAAAAGAGAGACTATTTTATATACTCATAGTGTTGAGAGAAAAAATGTTACAGCAACCTGATCAGTTAGTTAAGGAAATATTTAATTAGATGAAGTTGATCACTGTTCAGAAGAGAGAACAGACATTTTCTGATAACTTTAAAAAGGAAGATACAGAAAAAAGGTTAAAAAAATCTGGACGTGTCCTTTCCTTGGGAAAAGAAAATAAATTCTTGTGTTGCTCCATTACAAAGGGGGAAGTGAATATTGTTATTAGAAATCTAAGGCAGTTTGTCCAAAGTTTTTATAGACAGCTTTCGCAGGCCTCTAAAACAGTCTTTAACTCCTATGGAAATAGTCTTACTTAATGAGATCACACAATAAGAAGTTGTCTTTTCTTAGAAAGAAACAAGGAGAGTTGTCACAGCCAAAAATAGAGACACTGGGCTACTTGCCAAGTAGACTTGTAACAATAGGGATACATTGGACCTCAGATATAGCACATAAAAGCAGGAGAGGTGCTGATATGTAAAAATGTACTTGACAAGATAGAAAAGATGTATTTAGGTACTCTGCAAGAAAAATTGGTCTTAGTTAAATTGAAGATTTGCATATCTGCTCTTTTATCAGAAACTTTAAACAACTGTACTATGTAAGTCCAAAAAAGGGAAACAATCAAAAATAGTCATGGTCACTGCTGTTTGCTCTAGTTATGGACCCTCTATCAACAATTAGAGACAAAAAAGAATAAGGATGAAGAAGAGTGCAACCATAAGATTGGTCTTTGTGTTAGCTTAAATATTCAGAGGGATGTTTAAATAGATATTCAACAAAAGATCACAATAACTTTTAAAACTACTTGTGTGGCATCCTGGTCTAAAATAGAGAAATCTTTTGGAATGGACAGGGAAAGAGATTTCTTGGGTGGCTAAAACAGTTACAAGTAAAATGAATTAACTTTAAAAAAATTATTTATTTTAATTTCAAGTTTTCCCTTACAATTATCCCATAGTATTACAGACTAAGACTGAGCCTGTTAATGATGAAACTGTCCTTTTAAATGGGAGGTTTGGGATTATTGTGCACCTTAGTTAAAAACATAAATTAGCGCATGAATCATTGAGCAAGATGCAGATTGATACCTAATGGGATTAAAAAAGGAAATTAATTCTTCAACATGTAATGGATAAAGACAGTTGCAGCCCCTTCTGAGTTTTCCTCAGATCCCTAGAAAAATTTGAAAGTTTCTGTAGTAATTCTTCTGTCTGATAAACTCATTGCTAAAAATTAGTCTTCTTTCTTTTAACCTATCAGACATGTTTCATGTTTTCATTCTCTTTTTTGGGAAATTCGTTTCTCAGTGCCTAGATGGGCAAGGTATGAGTTCCCTTTTCACAATATCTTTAAGTTATAAACCATATACAGAATAATATGAAAAAAAATCAATAAGTCTCTCATACCATTTTGAGCATCAATTTCTAAAATGTGTGCATAAGTAATGTTTAAACCATTTGCATAAACAAAAAGAGATGAACAAGAATTCTGGCAAATGAAGGTTTGGACTACTCAGTTGGAAAAATAGCTAGATAAATAAAGAAGGTTTTCTTCTTTCTGACCTCTTCTCTATGTATTTTATGTGAATCAAGTTTATGAAATACTGTACAGCTAGAGTTAGTTAGACCCGTATATATTCTACAGAGACTGTGGGGAAAAGCTCTCTCCATATTTAGCCTCCTTTGTTTAAATACAGAGACAGAAATGCTTCTAATTGTAGTATATAGAATGGTAGCCTAGTTAGTTGATGGTGGTGTCCACTTATACCTCTTGCTTTTCCAGCTAAGTGCTAATCTTAATATCAACAATTAGAGACAAAGCAGCTGACTTTCATGAAAAGCAAAGAATGAATATTCTTCTATTAGGTACTAAATGCTTAAATGTGTGAGCAATTATCCACAAAGTGCCCTTTTTCAGAAATTGACATGCTAATACATCCTTTGTAATAGAGCAATTCCAGGAAACTAAATTGTTACTAAAAATTCAGGATGTTATCTAAAAACAAACATCCCTTCACATTCAGAAACAAAAGTTTACAAGTGAGTAAGCATAAGGCTTTGTATAGATTCTCTCTGTATTAATAAGTAAATATAAGTAAATTATAAGAACATGCCACTAGTTGATTTCTCTCTTCCTTTACAGTACAATCCATAAAATGTAGGTACTTCTCTTGCTGTTGAACTTCATCCTTATAGCTTATCCTTATAACCTCAGAAAGGCTGGGTGGTTTCTAGTTACAAATGAAACACCGGTTGAGTTGTATATAATAAAGGCAACATGAAGTGCATGCCTTCTTCTGTAAGTTAGATGCAAGAGTGTTGGATATTTGTTAATGTCTACAACCAGGTACACAACTTTGGTGTTCTCCTTTCAATAACACAAGTTCCTTTTGTAGAATGAACTGTCATAACATCTTTTCAAAGCATCAACCTTGTTTCAAGAACCATGGAGTTACCTGCCTGTCATACCTGCTGTAGGAATTGCAACTTGGAGATAGCAGTACACTCCTATACAAGTAATACATGTGATTATTTGAGGTTCTGTGCTCTAAGCAACCAGCAAGATAAAATTACTACTGACAAACACAAGACTCTATTCCATATATACAGTAAAAGACAAAGTATCTGAAGAAGGAAAGTAAAACTAAAACCACATCTTGCAGCTCTGGTGTGATGTAGCTCAAATATAGAAGGAAAAGGAACTTAAACTGTCTACTTGGGGAAAACATTTCCATTTACTAGCTCAGTAGAGGACTGAAGCACCTATACTGAGAGAATGTAACAGTATATAGTCAATAATGATATTAGTCATGAGAAAAAGGTAGCACTTTTATTGAGTGCAGTAGGGGTTAAACCTATAAATTGTTGCATATCTTCGGGTGCTTCACAAAACCACAGTACTAAACAAATGCTGACATCGTAGAAATTCTAGAAATCTACCTTACTTCAGAAGTTGCTGTTGTAGACTGTTTACAGACCAGTTAAAGAAAACAAAAAAAAAACCAAAAATTAATAAGTGGTTGAATCACCACTGGATAGGTGATTTAAATGAAGAGTTAAGGGCTCTTAATTCTAACGGGACATATAGTATGTAATATGCAAAATGAAGAAAACACAAATCAGCTATTGGCTGTGGTTGCTTCCACTTAAAATATATATTAGATACTACTATTTTAATTTGGACTGCTAGTGAAGACAGCAAGGGGTCACAACAGCATCAGAAAATCTGTTTGTCAACAATTCACTAGGAGAGGAGCAGGAAGGACAGTGTAGGGAGCATTTCCAGACTGTATATTTTTAATATACAATATACAACACAGTCTCACAGTGCCAATTATTGTTGGTTCAAGGACAAACACCGTGCAAAGAAACTGGGACATACACAGAAAAGATGTACAGGTCAGTGCAAAAAAGCACCTCATGGGGACAATACCTGAGAATTCCAGAATCATCAGCTTGCAGACGACAGCACAGAGTCCATAGAGAATACCTTAACATCTCTACAGCTGTTTAATTTAGAAGTTATTATTTGAGTTCCTTTGCAAGTGAAAACAATGCAATATAAAATTGAGCTTGATCCAGAGGCCGCTGCTTCTGTAATCTCACAGCAGGTTTGTCAGAGGCTACTTAAGAAGGTGAAATTGCAGAAAACTTCAGTGTTTCTAAAACATATACTAGGAAAACCCTCACTCCCCTGAGTGTTGTAATGGTGAAGGTAACATATAACTGTAAACACCATATGTTAAATCCTTATGTTGTGAAACAAGGAGGTCATGCATTATTTGGTAGAGGATGGCTGAGAAAGATTCAGTTGGATTGGCAAAGCATAATGTGTTTGCAGGTTTGAAAATAATTATGGACTCCAGCCCAAAGCAAAAATAACTGTTCTGAGTGTTTATACAATGAAAATAATCTTTCAAATGGTATCAGAATCATAAGCATAACTAAGAGCCATCAGCATAATATAGCTGTGAAAAAAGGCAAAGAGGATAAAGGTGTACTAGGCAAGGTGACAACAGCAATATGAAAGTAGTAATGTCATTATTCAAGACAATCTTGAGGTCTCCCTATGCTATAAAGTGTGTATTGATTTTTTTTTTCTGGTTAAAAAAAGTTAAAGTTGTTCTTGTGCATGAATCCATCTATCTCTCTTAAATGACACACATTTTAGTAATCAGAATGGATGTGTATTGTAAGTGTAATATACATTACTGTTGTCAAAACTGTTGTTGAACTGGTGCTCAGAAAATGTCTTTTTCATCTTTTTCATTTTGTATTTCCATTTTGTAAGACAAAATGTTGTTGCTATACAAGTTTCCCTCAGTTATGACCAGTATTTTTTAAGGCTTAATTAAACCATCACAAATTTGCCATCACAAACAAATTCATATAATCTGAGAAATTTTTACTCCTCAGAAAGTAGTTATTGCCCTTTTGCCTGAAGTGTAGTAACTGATTCAATGGATACTCTCAGCCTATTTCAGCACAAAGCCAAGCATAGTAGCTTAAATCACCACCAGAGACAAGAGGATAGTGTGCAGTATCGCTTTGTCGGTGACTACTGGTAGTCTAATGAATCTCACATCCCAGTTCCTTCTCCAAGCTACTCTGGCATGTGAAAGTATCAAGGCTTTACTGATATAGCCACATCAGGAAGAGGGAGGCAGAATTTTCTTGCATTTGTAATGATGTGATTTCAACGCAGTAATTTTTAGGAAATTTTACAGCAGAGATGTGGGGCACTCTCAGAAAGAGTTCACCTATCCCATTTACTTCACAGTTGCACTATTTAACAGCAATCTTAAATTTCATTTCCCTACTCAGTCATGAAGGCTTGCATTTGAAGGGTTAACATACCCCTTCTTCCTTATAGAACATTATCCATAGAGAAACTACATTTCCTGTGAGACACTGTGATCTTCCTCAGTAGCGGAAATTCTTCAAATTCACAGTTCCTGTCACTGATGGGACAAAATGTGCTCCAGAGAGGAGGTATAAAACAGGCTGGTATGTAGCTTGTTCTGTATAATGACGGAAATGCTGTGAGTAATGGAGTGAATGAAATTCACATTTACACTTTGCAAGAAATTGATAAGACTGTTGGAAGTGTAAGAATTAGACTGGTTCGATGGTTATACTGAAGGCCACCCTGAGACTTGTCTGTTTGCTATTAATGTAGCCATTTAGGACCCTACTAGAGAAATAGCATATATAAATAAATTGGCTCTGCATACTTCTAACCTGTGAATAAGTACAGCTAGTATTGATATCATTGTCTTCCTGTGATTTGTCTTAGTGTTGCGAAAAGGACAAAGTCTCTTTGTCCTTGTTTTGCAGTCAGAAGGTTAAACCATAGTGGTATCGAGGTCTCAGACTAGATCTAGACTCATCCTTGTACCCCAGGGTCCCATTCCTCTCACTGTTGAGACTGGCCAGGTTTTGGAGTAGGACATGGACCATTTGATCAATGCCACAGCATTTATTCTTTGTGGAAGCTGGTTAATAGCACCAAGCAGACAAACAGCAAGAACAAGAAAACTGTGAAACACACTTCGGTCTCACCTAACAGGCTTAGAATGCAGTCAGTGCCTATCACGGGACACAAGAAACTCTTCCAGGTTCCTTAGCCTGTATGTAGCCACAAAAAACAAAATGAGAGACAGGGAAAAAGCTATGTTTCATGGAAAGCAAACTGTTTGTCTGAATCACACCACCATCTTTCAAGCCAGTCTTCTACACGCATGTTTTGCAAATGGCTATTACATTCTTATTGGTGTAGAGTTTGAATACATTGTAAAGACTGATTTATCCCTTGTGTGGGAAAGTTGCTGTGAAATTTCCAGAGCTAAGGTGACAGCCTCTGGGAGTCTGTTCTTCTACTAAATAAAACCTACATTACTTACTTTTCTTTTAATTATGTAATAAATATTTTAGCATTTGTAGTGTAGCTGTCATAGGCTTCTAACAATATTTGCAGAATATCATTTTTTCTAACCAAGATAAGCAAGCATGTGATTTTCTTGTAATTATATTGTATTTACTATGCAATTACATAGTAGATAAATTGTGAATTAAAAATAATTGTATGTCAGTTTGCAATCTATCCAATCCAAATCTAAGATATAAAGGAGTGACAAAACTCAAAGCACTTGAAGGATTATCAGCTATCAGCTGCTTTGTTATAACAATAGTGAGAGTGGGAAGCAATTGAGCTCTCAATATGAGGTCATTACATATTAGTAATATTGTAATTAATAAAGATGCTAACAACAAAAAGGTCCAAAAGTTTTTGATATAAAGGCAATCTGGACATTTTATGTGTTAGTATCTTCAATAAATATTTTTACAGTTAAATCATATGTGAATTTAGGATAATTGCCCCTGAAGTTTTTGATGTAAGGGATTATAATTTTAGAAGTGCATTGTTAAAAGGTTACATGCTCTTGCCTTTGACCAAACTGTTTTGCATGGCTATTTAAAAAACAAACCAAACCAAAACAAAAAACCCTAATCAACCAAAACAGCAATGTAAGTGCATGCTTATCTTTAAACACAAAGTGATACAATTCGGTCAGAAGGAAGTCTGACACGCTTAGAGAAACTCAGCTGTTTACTCAGGGTTTGGATGGAACAAAAAATTTCTTAACTTTTACTCTGCTTAGTTCATGATTTCTTCTGAAAAAGAGATTGGTTAACTTGTGTCAAGCAAATGTGGTAACTGTCCTGGTGAAACTGCCTGGCTGGACATAAGCAGGGTCTTGTGCTGGCTTATAGCTTTGACCCCAGTCATCCCTAATTTCCTTGAGTCCTAACAGAATCCAGATAGTTTTATTTACTGGGGTGTTTATAAGCACTCTCCAAATACCTGGAATTAATTTCACCTGACTTGAAATATTTAACACATAGTCTACTAAGGATAAAGTAGTCATCGTGGTTTCCCTTTCCAGTCAGTGGAAATAAGAAGTTCAGAAGTATGTTTCACTTTACCTATTTTGCAAAGTTTAAATGCATTGCCCTTTGGATGTTTTTTTCCCCATTTTTATATATGTGTGACTTAGAAAACTAGCAACAACTCTACAGATACTGAGCTTAATGTGAAATGAATCTCTGCTTTTCTCTCTAGTGCACTTGCCCAAGACCTGTGGTGCTACAGCCTTCTTCAGACAAGATCAGTCCTTTAGAAATACACATGGCAAGACAAATTCACAAATCTTCTGCATGTTTCCTCAAATGTTTACTTCACTATATAGGATTATGTGTGTAGTCTAAGTGATTGTATTGTGCTGTATTGCATTCTTCTCTGTAATTCAAGGCATTTCTTCTGACAAACAGAATTTAACTTCTATGTATCTTCAATCACTTATACTCGTCTCAACTACTTTGTTCTGGTTGTTACTTTGGACCTGGGTTTATTTCCCTACTAAAGACAGTCACCTCCCCTGAAAAGTTTTGGGTTCCCTCTCTCCCACCCATTTTTTCCTGTTTATGTTCAGGTTGAATAGGGGCTATCCGTAAGCCGGATCCAAAGTCCATTGAAGTCAATGTAGCGGTTTCTATTGATTTTTAAAGTACATTTAGCTTTTTTTTTCTTTATTTTATTCATAGAATCATAGAATGGCCTGGATTGAAAAGGACCTTAAAGATCATCAAGTTTCAACCCCCCTGTCCTGGGCAGAGCTGACAACCACTACAGCAGGCTGCCCAGGGCCCCATCCAGACTGGTCTTGAATGCCTCCAGGGATGGGGCATCCACAACTTCTCTGGGCAACCTGCTCCAATGCCTTACCACCCTCTCAGTGAAAAATTTCCACCTAATATCCAACCTAAATCTCCCCTCTCTTAGTTTAAAACCATTCCTCCTCATCCTGTCACTATCAGCCCCTGTAAACAGTCGCTCCCCCTCCTGTTTATAGTCTCCCTTCAAGTACTGGAAGGCCGCAATGAGGTCTCCCCGGAGCCTTCTCTTCCCCAAGCTAAACAAACCCAGTTCCCTCAACCTTTCTTCATAGGAGAGGTGCTCCATCCCCCTGATCATCTTTTTGGCCCTCCTCTGGACCTGTTCCAAGAGCTCCATGTCTTTCTTGTGCTGGGGACCCCAGGCCTGGACACAGTACTCCAGACAGGGTCTCACAAGAGCAGAGCAGAGGGGGAGAATCACCTCCCTCTCCCTCCTGGCCACCCCTTTTTTAATGCAGCCCAAAACACAGTTGGCTTTGCGGGCTGCAAGCACGCACTGCCAGCTCGTATCCAGCTTCTTGTCCACCAGGACCCCCAAGTCCTCTGCAGGGCTGTTCTCAAGGAGTTCTTCTCCCAGTCTATAAAAGTACCTGGGATTGCTCCAGCCCAAGTGCAACACCTTGCACTTGGCCTTGTCGAACCTCATTAGGTTCTCATGAGCCCACTTCTCCAACCTGTCCAGGTCCCTCTGGATGGCATCTCTTCCCTCTGTTGTATCGACTGCACCACTCAGCTTGGTGTCCTCTGCAAATTTGCTGAGGGTGCACGCAATTCACTCATCTATGTTGTTGATAAAGATGTTGAAGAGCACTGGTCCTAAGACAGACCCCTGGGGGACACCACTTGTGACTGGCCTCCATCCAGACATAGAGCCGTTGACCACAACCCTTTGGCTGTGACCAGCCAACCAATTCTTTATCCATTGAACAGTCCATCGTTCAAATCCACACCTCTCCAATTTAGAGAGAAGGATGTGGTGAGGGACCACGTCAAAGGCTTTGCACAAGTCCAGGTAAATTACATCCATTGCCCTTCCTTTGTCCACCGATGCTGTCACTCCATCATAGAAGGCCACCAGATTGGTCAGACAAGAGCTGCCTTTGGTGAAGCCATGTTGGCTGTCCCGGATCACCTCTTGGTCTCGTGCATGTCTTAACATGGCTTCAAGGAGGATCTGCTCCATGGTGTTCCCAGGCACAGAGTTGAGGCTCACTGGCCTGTAGTTCCCTGGGTTTTCTTTTCTCCCTTTCTTAAAAATAGGAATAATGTTTCCCTTTTTCCAGTCACCAGGGACTTCACCCGACAGCCACAGTTTTTCAGATATAATGGGGAGTGGCTCAGCAACCACATCACCCAGCTCTTTCAGAACCCAGGGATGCATATCATCTGGCCCCATAGACTTTTATTCATTCATTCAGCGTCATGAGGTGGTCTCGGACTTTTTCTGCTGTTACAGTGAGAGGGATTCCACTTTTCTCACCCTCACCTAGAGGTTCAGGGTCCTGACAGACATGGGAAGCCTGACCACCAGTGAAGACAGAGGCAAAGCACTTATTGAGTACCTCAGCTTTTTCCATGTCTGAGGAAGCCAGTTCTCCTTTCTCATTTATCAGAGGGGGAACACTCTCCTTGGCCTGTCTCCTCCTGCCTATGTACCTGTGGAACCCCTTCTTGTTATTTTTCACGTCCCTCACTAAGTTCAACTCCATCTGTGCCTTGGCTTTCCTGATCCTATCTCTACACATCCAGACAACACCCTGCTTCCACTTTCTGTATGTTTCTCTCTTTTCCTTCAGTTTGAGCTGCAAGTCCTTGCTCAGCCATGCCGGTCGTCCACCTCCTTTGCTTGATTTCTTCTGCTGAGAGATGGAGAGCTCTTGAGCTCTCAGAAGGGTGTCCTTTATTTATTTAGAATAAGTCCCACTGAAATCAAAGATATGACTTGTTGAATAAGATACCATGAATGAGAGTAGCAGAATCTGTCCTTCAGCAAAATTTCTCCAAGAAATCTTTGAAGTAGTTCACTAGCACTTTAAAAACAAAGTATTGAACATAATGTATTATAATGTAAATTCTGTCAAACACTGTGTCATTAACATTTAGCAATCTTGTTTATTCAAGTCAATCCATCTATATATACAAATCTGATATTTACCTATTTAAAAATTTAACATGCGTAAGTGCCCATAAATCAGTTATGACAAACATTGTTAAAACAATCAATAGTAACGAATATGCATTAATTCAAATAATATTGATACCCACATGAACCTGCATCAGTCTTTGCAAAATAAGAAAAATGAGACATCTTCTTAAAATCAATATTTTCCTTTTTATGTCATTCATTTGAAGAGCATCAATAATACATTACTTTATACCTTATGTGTCAGTAGCCCTACTTCTAAATGTAGAGATATCTTGAAAAAATATTGAAGTGAGGCAAAAGAAAAAAGTCATCAAAGCAATGAACTGCTAAAAAGCTTGCATTCATCCATTGTTTTGTGGGTATTCATCTGAAGTAAAATATGTATGGGCAGCATTACTTGTTGGATATATTATTTATAACTCAGACCTCAATAACAGATGCTTGTACATTACATTTGTCCTGGAGTTAAAGAGCAAGAGGAACAGCAAGAGAACTCAGTATTGCCTTTATCTATCCTCAGACTTAAGAACCAGGAAGTTAGGCAGGTGTGCAGACCAAAGTGGAAATACAAGATGTGGAATTGCAACATCCATTCATCACAAAGGAAACATTTTAATTGGTTATATGTGGAAAATATCTACTTGACAGTCAGTTTCTCACTTTTCACATAAGTGCTTTGCTGCTTGGATGCCTAATCTTGTTTAGTATAGGGAAAGTAATTTGACATGAAAGTACCTAGATGGCTGCTGAAAATTAATTGCCAATTAAAAAAGAAAAATGTTTGTGCTACTCTATAAACAAGCCAACATATAAACCTTTCAGTCTTGTTGCTTTATTTATGTCTTTGTAGATCTGGTTTCAAGCTATTTGCATACAATTTACAAATTCATATTATAATTCTCCAGTATATTTATGATTTTGTAGTTGTATATATTTTACCTCTATGAAAAATATTTATTTCTTTATGCTTCTGTTGCTTATTATTTAACAAATACATTTCATTACATTTGATAGTTTATGTCTCTTCCTTAGAATGAGGCATTTTTATATGTAGGGCTCAAAGAGAGGGGTTTATTTCTCCCCTACATTTAAAAAATATAGCCAAACCTCAAAACTGTGAACTCCTGTCTCTAACTTTCCATAGCTTCCTCAGTCTGCTTTCAAGTGAGGATGAATACCCCAATGATTCAAAGTATAAAGGTTAATCTGAATGGAAAATGAAGCATTTAACAGAATTCTAAAGCTTAAGGACTCCTTTCAGCAGTAAAGAGACTTCTGAAAGTGGCTGAGCCATAGAAGTTTCATGAGTACCATGGAATGGCCCCCTTAGATCCAAAATACGATTCAGCTGGCTGAATCCATCATAGAAATGGATATTGACTTCAATTTTCTTCCTTCTTCTCCTCCCAAAACTGCCTTTCTATACATGTCAGGTAGACAATGTGAATCAACATTATGTCTACATAAATGTTGATAATGATGTGTAGGATAGTTTACTGAATATCATAAATTTAAGTTAGCCAAAGAAAATTAATTGAGATTTGAATCTTGTATGATTTTTAAACAGTAAATAAGTATATCTCCTTTAAATATTAAAAGTTTTTTTGTTTTGTTTTTTTCTTTAAATTAAAATGTGTTCCCAGCGGGGGAAATTCGGTCACTTTACCTTCTGTTAATAAAAATATGGGAATATCTATGGTTGTCCAAAACTATTACTCTTTATTTACATCTTTTTGTTTCAGTCTTCAAGTCCACAGGAGTGAGGCAAACCGGGGCTCGTTTGCTAAGGCCAAGCCAAAAACCAGATTTTAACGGTGGAGAAAAAAACAAACAAACAAACAAACAAACAAAACCAACAACAAAACCACAAAGCTTTCAAGAGCAAATTTTGATTATTGCAAATCTCTTGGCAAAATATGGGTCCAAGACACCAGATCCACAGATTTGACTAGCATGAAAGACTGACTGCAAATCATTTGTGAAGATTTTTTAGGTTAAACCTATCCTATAGGAGACTTCAGTGCACACTGCTTAGTTTCCTCAGAAAGCCTATGGTTCCAAGCAAAACATCACTAATGTGGATAAGATGTTAGGGTCATTAATTCTGACTGTGCCAGAAGTCTGTAATTCTCAAAAGACAGACATATTACATACAATAGCTGCCATTCAAGGCATTAATCAACAAACAGTGACCTGTCTTATTTTCCTCTTTTAATTACAACGATAACTATAAAAATGATAAGAAATTATGTGTAGATTTTAGAGAATGCAACTATTTACTGGGGAAAAAGTTATCAAAGGTACATAAAAAATAACATTAATATTGGAATCCTAATGAAAAATAACAAATAACTTTTTTATATTTAAGATTTTCAAGTTTTTGTTGGTTTTAGACCCATTTTCTAATTCGTATTTCAACTCCTTTAAAAGGTAAACAATAATACAGATCACAATAACATGCCAAAATTATTATGTGAATAAATAAACAAGGCCTATCCATCTGCAAAGTTATCATAAACCTCAGAGAATCATAAAAAAGNGCTATTAAGTCTCCTCAGAGCCTTCTCTTCTCCAGGCTGAACAACCCCAATTCCCTCAGCCTGTCCTCCTATGGGAGGTGCTCCAGACCTCTGTCCGATCTCGACTCTCTCCAACAGGTCCATATCTATTAGTCTTTCAATTTGCCATGTTTCCTAACTTGTTATACCCAACAGAAATAATGTTTTGAAGTTAGATAATTAATTATTTATAGTAAAAATATGCCTACAAAAAGAGAGAAAGCAGGAGCTGTCCTTTTTAGGAATAGCTTTATTGAAACATAGATAACTTCCCCCCCCCCCCAAGAAAGTCTGTGACCTAGCAAATAAGATAGAGATTGAGGCATCATTTCTGTTTTTATCACAGCTTTCAAACAAGCCAATTAATGTCCCTGTCTCAGTGACAGGAGGAGTAATATTGGTCTATCTAGGCATTCTCCATTAAAACCTAGTAAAGAAGGACCCTGAAATATAGGGAATTAATGCAGTCCGACAGTGAAGGACTTTAACAAACATTTAGGAGTTTCAGATGATCTCTGTAATAAGAAAGAGGGAAGAAGAGGGCAATTCTTGTTTATCCAAACCTATGTTTTAAAGAAGTGTGAATTCAGAGAGCACAAATGATGTAGTGCAACAGAATTATTTGTACAATCTTTAAGAAAATTTCTTACTAGGAGCAGAGCAGCCACACTAGTGCAGAGCTCCATGTAGCCTCATTACTTGTACTGAGAGCTACAGGGTTTGTGAGTTTAGGCATAGCACCATCTCCATGGATATACTGCTTCTCCTGATCTCAAACCTGATTGTTCAAAGTTGATACCAGAACTGTAGCACCACTTTGGGTTGTGCATATAGGTATAGTTTTAGAAGCATACTGATTGTCTAAAGCTCTCCCCCCAACAGAAAAGCATCTAGTGAAACTTCTGGCAATGTCTGCTAGACAGCATTGGCTGTCATGACTGCATCACTCCTCTTCTTAGAAAAAGCAGCACATGGCTCTGATATTGTTTTATTCAGCAGAGGTGAAATCCAAATCATTATATAAGGGTTTTTTTTGCAGAGCAGTCTGACTTTGTTCTAGATAGTAATGTGACCAAAGTGAAAAAAAATCTAGTTTTAATGAGCTGTCTCGATAGTATTCATCAAAAAGCAAGCACAGGATTCATCAAAATCAAACATTTATTTGTGTAAGCAGTGGTATTAAGTGGAGCACTTCATGCTTTAGTACACAGCTGATGAGAAATTGTGAAATGGGAATGTATTTCTGATGCAAAATGTCTGAAGTGGCAAGTCCTAGCTCATGTGTAAGTTCAGTTCGAAACACTATTTTACATTTAATTTCTATAACCTTCTTCCATACTGTCTCTCACATTATTATTCATTTTTTGTACTTAAGTAGCTTCTCCTACTGCTGTACCAAATATTGCTGTGTGATGAAGAATATTTATTTCTGTCATATTAGTCACTTCTGAAGTAAATACACAATTCTGTTCTGAGTTATTTATGGTTTGAAATTAAAACATTCTAAAATATAGTCTCCTTATTTCTAATAGCAATCATTGAAGATGTGCTTTTTCCACATACTAACTTAACTGTAGAGAACTTCCCGCTACTTCTTCAACACATTTTGGAGAAGATCCACAAAATATTTCAGGGACTAAATTAAAATTTTATTGAAACTATGGATGGCCACGTATTTTGGTATTAAAGTTTTTCCTATACACCTAATCTTCATATACTAAGTAGTTCATTGTCTGCTGTATATCTCAACCATGTGGCACCTGGACCACTGCTGGATAAAAAGAAAAAGTTCATTTTTCTTTAAAAATTAACATAGCCTCCTAGTATCACAAGAAGTTTTAGGAAAAAGGATCTTATTTGCAAGTGCTTAGGCTCTAGAGAAGGCAAGATTTCATATGTAAACACTTTCTCCCAAAAATCTGTTACTAGCTAACCTAAAAAGACAAAAGCATTACTCAAACTGCCAGTCCTTCTCTTCATCAAGTAACTCTTACCATAAGCTGTATAAAGATTCTACTTAGAGTTGTTTATTTAGCTATTGTAACTAGATGCTACTAAGCTAATTTTTTTCTTACCTGAATAGTTACTTGTATATACACAAGTATATACCAGACTTGATTTCAGTTACTCCAAATGATAATTTCTCATCAGTATTTTTAAACAATGAAAGTAGAGCAAGTGTGAAGTCCTAAACTTACATAAATTGAATTGTTAAAGTGGAAGGACTATTACAAATATTTTGGATTCATTTGACCGTGTAATATTATCCCTCCTCATAAACTTTGATAATTGTGTTTCAATCAGCATTCAGCTTCTCCAAGGTGTAAAGATCATTTTGGGCTTCTGTTAGAATGGCTTGTTGGCTGCTCTGTAGCATCACCTAAAGTCTGCAAGATTTATATGAAGTGCAACCATACAACCTTGGGCTGTGATCTTGCCAGCTTTTACATGCAAAACAGCATGAAAGCTGGTCAATATCTGTATGGCAGACTTCCAAGAAAATAAAAAAAAAAAAAAAAGAAAAAAAAAGAAAAAAAAGAGACGATAGCTGTAGGGAGTAGTGTTGATAACCCTCCTTGAGTCAGTACTGAACCAGCATTGCAGCATTTTTTCAAGATGTCTTGTATTAGGCATATTGCTCAAAACTGGAGGAGAATGAAATAACTGGATCTTAGATTTAGACTTCCATCTTTATAGTTAGGTAAAGAAAATAGGCAATTTTCAAAACGGCTTATGAGGTTCCCATAAGGAATTAATTATATTTAATAAGGGATTAATTATAGTGACTAGACTTTCTGTTATGTTTTTGAAAAAAAATGAGCCCCTTTATTTAGATGTCTACCTACATAAAAAAAAGAATAATCTTTATATTCCTGCCCATGAAATTCTCATTCTCAAAGCCCTATTAGGTAGGGTTTCCAAAACATCTTAAGCTTTCCAAAGTTCAGAATGGTGATGAAAAAATTCCTGTCTTTCTTCACCCCAGACACCTTTTTGTACATCCTTCTTCCTCCTTGTGTGTGTCATAGATGCAGAGCTGAGCTGACTCGGAAAATGGATAGCTAGAGCTGTCGAATGGAAGCCAACAGAAATGTATGTGCTCAGCCAGGTAGAAAGAATAGCAGAGCTTTCCTCAGTTACACAGACTTCTTGGTAGTAGCACAGACTAACAGCTTAAGCCTATTTTGAAACTGCATGCTAAGTTACTTGTGTGCTACAGAAAAAAAAGCTCTCGCCACGTGTGGTCATGAACAGCCAAAATCTTCTTGTTGTCTGAATATGAGCTGTCAGCGTGCCCAGGAAGCCAAGAAGGCCAATAGCATCCTGGCTTGTATCAGAAACAGTGTGGCCAGCAGGACAAGGGGAGTTGTCGTCCCCCTGTACTGGGCACTAGTGAAGCCGCACCTTGAACACTGTTTCCAGCACAAATCCAAAACATAACTTCATTCTAGATACTAGATTCATCTAGATTCTAGATGAAGAAAATTAATAATATCCCAGCCAAAACCAGCACAAATATGCCATTGTATTATACTCTATATAGACTAGGTTTTCAGAAGTCTTAGATGGTGGCGTAGGGAGGTGGGGAGAAGGCATAAAGGAAAGGAAAAAAAGCCTGAGAACTTTAATTCACATCCATCATAATTAATCTAGGCTGTAAGTAAGAAAAGTCAGAATTCAGGAGGTATTTCAAAGTTAGAGAAACACATTTTATCACTGTTAACAAGGACATTTGCCCTTACAAAAGATATGGTTCCAAATTTATCTATGCAAGGACATAAAACTGTAGAATCTTAGAGCCCAGACCAGGATTTAACTAGGGAGGAATTTTGTATCTTTTGTGCTGCTAGCTATTTTATATAGGACAAAACATTTCCTGGAAGAGTTTAGTTCTGTTTTTCTAAGAGTTAAACTTCAAAATTTAAAAAAAAAATGTNCATGCTAAGTTACTTGTGTGCTACAGAAAAAAAAGCTCTCGCCACGTGTGGTCATGAACAGCCAAAATCTTCTTGTTGTCTGAATATGAGCTGTCAGGGTGCCCAGTAAGCCAAGAAGGCCAATAGCATCCTGGCTTGTATCAGAAACAGTGTGGCCAGCAGGACAAGGGGAGTTGTCGTCCCCCTGTACTGGGCACTAGTGAAGCCGCACCTTGAACACTGTTTCCAGCACAAATCCAAAACATAACTTCATTCTAGATACTAGATTCATCTAGATTCTAGATGAAGAAAATTAATAATATCCCAGCCAAAACCAGCACAAATATGCCATTGTATTATACTCTATATAGACTAGGTTTTCAGAAGTCTTAGATGGTGGCGTAGGGAGGTGGGGAGAAGGCATAAAGGAAAGGAAAAAAAGCCTGAGAACTTTAATTCACATCCATCATAATTAATCTAGGCTGTAAGTAAGAAAAGTCAGAATTCAGGAGGTATTTCAAAGTTAGAGAAACACATTTTATCACTGTTAACAAGGACATTTGCCCTTACAAAAGATATGGTTCCAAATTTATCTATGCAAGGACATAAAACTGTAGAATCTTAGAGCCCAGACCAGGATTTAACTAGGGAGGAATTTTGTATCTTTTGTGCTGCTAGCTATTTTATATAGGACAAAACATTTCCTGGAAGAGTTTAGTTCTGTTTTTCTAAGAGTTAAACTGCAAAATTTAAAAAAAAAAAATTGGAAATTATATAAAATGCACTCTTCATAGTAAAATCTGATGCTAATAATATGATCAATTGCATTCAAGTGATAACTACATGACCTATAGTAGTTATCTTCAAAAACACTACATGTGCATTCTGATCAATCTGTTAATTTATGTGAACACATCTATGGAGGGTTCATACATAACACTGGGGATGACTCTTCATGATGAAAGTCAAAAGCAAAGAACAACAAAAAAATCCCCCCATGCAATCAAGTAGGTGTGTAGAACCTTCCAGAGGAATTAGAAACAAAAAATCTGTCAAAGTAAGTAAAGATGCTATGTTACAAGGGAATTAATCTACCGTGAGAGGTTATAAAGCCAATGAATGACAGACCCTCCTTAGTTCGGTGAACATTCTCAACAACTATCTGTGACATCTATATATTTGGGAATCTGGGGCACAATCTCCATGAGGACAACAAAACAACTTAACAGTGACTGAACACTTGACTTTATTAAGTTTCATGAATGGTTGCAATAATATGGTAAAATTAGATATGCCAAAAAACAGCTATAAAAAACATCAGACCTCTGGTCCTAGTTAATCCAAATGTTGAAATTATTTAAATTGTTGTTTAAATTGTATCAATAAGCCATAATGAAACACTGTTTCTCTGATCTCAAAAATTCTTCAAATTCATTTTAAAAAGTACTACTTCCTTCTTCTGTGGAGAAATTTCATGATGATCTGTTACAATGTAGTGATTTGATCACACAAAGGCTAACACATAGAACACACATCTCTTAGGTGTTTGGGCTTTTTTTGTGAGTTACAGTCCAATCCTATATTTGGCTTTGTTTCTTCCATTTTATTGATATAAAATTCTTTTCAGCAAAAATTTAGTTGGCCTTTACTATATTGATTGCTGCTGTTGAGGGAGAATGAGTGTTCTGATTGCACTGTTCTTGAGAGACTATTAAGGCAGAGCAAACCTGGAGATGCTAAGCAGGTCACTGGACAGTCCTTCATAAATATTCAAAAGAAACAAACATTGTGAAAGACAGTAATGCTGATAGAATTTACAGATATGCTAAATAAGAATAAAGTATTTCCTGAAGAAAACCCCTGGTTATTATTATAGGGCCTTCTGCTTTAATGAAGTTACACTTCTAACTAATCGCAAATTATGTTAACATTACCCTTTCAATACCAAGGACTTTTTCTGCTGTTTAAAAAATATGGTGATAAAAAAAAGAAGAATTCTAAGCTGAATTGCAAGAAGTAAGCATTCTTAGGAAGAGGGTGCATCCACTTGCAAAGTCGATTTCCATCCAAAGTTTAGAAACAAGTCTTAGATTATGATAAACTATATTTGTAATGCAGGGGAGTAAACATGATTATTGCTTTGACTGCTACCTAAATGAAAGTAAAAGCATATGTAGAATTGCAAATGAACTTTCCCCTGTAGAATGATTTCATACAGATCAGTACACTTTAGCTTTTCCATTGGATTATGTGACAAACAGCACAATTCAAACTAAGGATTTTATTCCCTATTGAATATTATTTTATAAAATTTTTCTGGTTTTACTTCTAGTCACCATGCCACACTGCTAATATATATTTCACTTTCAGTCAAAGGAATCTTCCTAGCCTGTATCCGCAGTTCTGGCACCAAACTTTGAGAACCGTCAGTGGTCTTTACTCAAACAGAGAGTCACTTACTGGATTGAACAAACATATATAGAAGTGGTTGGCTAGCATCCTGATCTTATACCATACCTGAATATTTTTAAGTTTCAATGAGGCTACTCAACAACAATCAAGTATTAATGCAAACAGGGAGAGCAGAAATCTGTCTTCTGAAAAAGACCCTCAGTCTTCCTGATAAAAATACTTCCCTTTTCTTGAAGTTCCACCCTTTTAACTGTGTCTACGTAAGAGTGAAAACTGGTGGTCTTTATTTCATTAGGCAATAATTTTAGAAAGGCTGTTATCATAAGGATTTTACTTAAAGTTATATCAAATAAGTAAGAATTTTCCTAGAAGGAGAGAAAAACATTAAGGATTTATGGGCGTGCACACAGACACATGAACTAACCAGACTAATATCAATGAATTAAACAAAGAAAAAGGGTGTTAGATTCTGTCAACCACTAGAAAGTGTCCACTCAAGTGTGCAAATGTGCTATATGTGTTACCATGACACATTGTAATAGCTATAGATTTCAGGAATTAACTGTTGCTAGTGCCTATTTATTCCACTCTACACAACATATTTTAAAGACAGCTTAGTACAAAGGACAGTCAGATTTTTCCAGGTGTCATAAACAACAGTTTTACAATAGAGTAAAATCTTTCCTTTCTGTGGCTTCGGTTAATCAGTTAGACAGAGGAGTCATAAGAAAAGCTCCTTTCAGCTGCTGTGTCATATTTGTCCTTACTACTGCAGATAATAACATTTTTAAAAAGACATCAAAAGCCCCAAAAAACCTGTCTACAAGCAGCATTTGAGGGTGAACTGAACTATAGATGTTTACAAGGAGAGGAAGAGAAGTCATTATTCCATTTTATTATCCCACCACAAGAGGATGGAAGAGCTCTGAAAATTACTTTTCAATTACTGGAAGGGCAAATAGAAAGCAAGTATGCTGCTTCTGCTCTCAGTTTTCAGCAGGGAACTAAACTTGTCTGTGACTTTTAATTCTGTCTAAATCTGCAAATCTCAAAACTTTCAATATCAATAATGAAATGTAGGCAGGAATCTTCTCATTTGTCGTAGACATTTAAAAGCATAACTTGTGTAAATCCAAGCCCGCCATGTAGATTCAGTATAGAAGAAAAGGGATTTCTCATACAGAACCAATTAAATGTCCTCCAGAAGGACCTGTTGCTCTTTCTTTATTTTATGGGAAACATCAACTTTCAAATGTCTAAGTTAGGTAAGATAAATCCTAGCCTCCTATGTCTTAATGATTGTCCTACTAAAGGTTTTGGCTAATTTATTTGTATTTGCTAACTAGGAGAATATATATGTCTTGCCTATTCACATCTATTTAGGCAGCTACATTGTCCAGTAAATATTTACTCAGTCTTCTAATTTTCTTAACTTTTCTTGAATATGCTAGGAAATATTGGGAAAGTTTCATTCACTTATGAATTATAGCTACTGAATTTGAATTAAAATAAAAATAAACATGTTTAAAATGCCATTTTAGGCTATATTTATTAGCTAAGTAAAACTCTTAAGTGTGCTCAAGAAATAAGAATAACAAATATTTTATTAACTTTGCCTGGTAAACTAATTGATTTATTGGGCAGAAAAAATGTAGTATCTGTGTTTCAGGAGCTGATTGATTACTGCCAGGCAACCTCTTATCCTACACAGCTTGTTCTTTTTTTGGTTTTGTTTTTCCTCTTAGAATAGAAGAGGAAAACCCACTCCTCCCTCTTTAACTTCCAGTTTCTCATGAAACTCACAAAGAAGAAAATATTTTCTTCACTTGAGGAAAAGAACTGCTCTTAAAAGTTAGTTAAATACTCCTACACACTAAGTACTTAGCTGGTATCATCTTAGCAGACTAGGGACAGTATTTCTTTTTCTTAATTTAAGTTACTTTGACAGCCTGTTGTTCAGTTAAGCAATAAAATACTTGCTGTCATAATTTCTGATTTAATTTTAAAGGGATTTATATTTTTTAATAATATACATGAAAATCATTACAGGTATTTTTGAGCTTGCCTCAGTGCAGGAGGTTGGGTCAACCAATCTCTGAAGCCTTTTTCAATCACACATCCCAGTGAATTGATTAACAAGATAACTTGTGGTGTATTTTACAGATCTGCATTTCTACAATTGCATATTCTGTATAACAAATTATTTATTTATATTGAGTATGAAATAATAAAATAATTCTACATTTTTCATCTCATAATTGGGCATCCTGTGACCAAAGTTAAGTTGGCAAGAAACACCAGTATAAAAATAAGGTTAGTTTGTTAATTTTGGTCTTAAAAGTTGCTGATATTTATTAATAAACCCATGCATTGCTGTACCATATGTAAATATAAAAATAACATTTCCTGATTTTCATCTTGATTTGTCTTTGATTCTTTTAATTAAATATTACTAAATACAGAGCTTGCAAAAAGAAAGTACCTTTGAAGTGGGCAGTGAAACCTAGATCAGGTCATTATAACCTCTATTTCTGTTAATTAGGCAGTGGGTATCCTGTGGCCTTCTGGCATTCATGCAAATATCATTAGCCAGCTATGTTTCTCTGTGACAGTTGTATCACTGCTGTTAGACTCAATCCCAGACTGGATATTTGCATTGATTTTTCTCTCACTATCCTCTATTCAGAAGTGGAACTTTAGAGGAAATTCTAAAATGAAGGTGGCCAACAGCTCAGTGTCCAGATGGAGATCAGTGATGAGCGGTGTCCCACGGGAGTCCATAGTGGGATCAGTACTGTTTAATATCTTCATCAACAAGATAGACAGTGGGATGGAGTGTGCCCTCAGCAAGTTTTCAGGTGACACCAAGCTGAGTGGTGCAGTTGACACAACTGTGGGAAGGGATGCCATCCAGAGGGACCTGGACAAGCTTGAGAAGTGGGTCCATGTGAACCTCATGAAATTCAACAAGGCCAAGTACAAGGTCCTGCGCATGGTTGGGGCAACCCCCGGTATCAATACAGGGTGGGGGGTGAAGAAATTAAGAGCAGCCCTGAAGAGGACTTGGGAATACTGGTGGATGAAAAGTGGGCAATGTACACTCCCAGCCCAGAAAGCCAATTGTATCTTTAGCTGCATCAAAAGAAACATGACCAGAAGGTCGAAGGAGGTGATTCCTTCCCTCTACTCTGCTCTCATGAGACCCCCACCTAGAGTACTGCATCCAGCTCTGGAGATCAACATAAAAAAACTGTGGACCTGTTGGAGCAGGTCCAGAGGAGGGCCATAAAAAGGATCCAAGTGATGGAACACCTCTCCTATAAGGACAGGCTGAGAGACCTGGAGTTGTTCAGCTTGGAGAAGAGAAGGCTCCAGCAGTGCTTTATTGTGGCTTTTCAATACCTAAAGTGGGCTTATAAGAAAGATGGGGAGGCACTTTTCAGCAAGGCCTGTTGCAATAGGACAAGGTGTAATGGTTTCAAACGAAAAGAGGGTAGATTTAAACTAGACATAAGGAAGAAAATTTTTACAGTGAGGTGGTGAGATACTGGAACAGGTTGCCCAGAGAGATGGTAGATGCCTCATCCCTCGAAACATTCAACGTCAGGTTGGATGGGGCTTTGAGCAATGTCATCTACTTGGAGATGTCCCTGATTGTTGCAGGAGGGTCGGACTAGATGAACTTTAAAGGTCTCTTCCAACCCAAACTATTCTATGATTCTACAATAGCTGGAAAGTTCTTTTTCACCTTTCCTGTCTGTGAAAATGTCATCAGACATAACGGCTTCATATTATGTTAAATGCACAAGAAAGTAAGTCTCGTCTCAGAGAGCTACAGTCCTAGCAAAAGGCTGCAGGTGAATGAAACACATAGATGTAAGACAACACTAAACAGCATCTGGGGGTGACTGAAATAATTACAGACACATATGAGTAGCAGATAGACAAAATAGCCCAAGTTGGAATTTTGAGGATTTCTAGTAAGGAAAAGTTGGGGACTTTGTTATCATGTGCAAAGAATTGACTTTACCTGTAGCTGAAGGATATGAACACATGTTTAGGCTGAAAAATTTGATTCACATCCAAACATTCAGAAAGAAAGTGTTTTGGAAGACAGATAAGCTTTTATGTGTTTAAAATGCTTTCTTTTAGCTGATGTTTAATAAATGCAGAATATGGGAAAAGCAGAATTCCCTTCTTCCCCACTCCCCTTCACAGTCAAGGTAATAAAGAGGTTTCCTGTAGAAATGAGCTACAATAACTTCCAAGAGCACAATGACTTTGTAGACAAATGCGCAGTCATAACACGCAATAGTTCACATTCAACATTGGACGTAATAATTATTTTAATGAGAAAGATAATGGCTAGTCAGGACACTGGAGATAGTCCCTTACTATATTAGAGAAATGTTTTGTGAGTTTAAAATTTATCATAGGGAGCCCCCCAGACAGGAAAGAGCTTACTTACACTCAGTGACCCAACAGTTACCATATTTGGTGTGTAGAGCACAACAGGAGCTGAGCATCGTCCCATGTGTCAAGAAAAGAGCTCTGAATCAGAGTGTTCCAGCAGAATATTAGTTCTTTAAATTAGTGCTATGCTCTAGCATTGCTACAGAAACTGCACCACACTGAAAGGATTAGTATGGGTGTAGTCCAAAGAATGGGTAGGGAAATTCATCATATTTAGCTAAATGAAGTCTCATTATGCTCACATATTTAGTGAATATTCTTGAAAATTTATTTGTGGTGCATCTAAAGTAATTGTTTGTCATTATGAAAAGAAGATAACAATGCTACTAGCTCCATGTGATAGCATCTTATCTATTTTGCAAGGGCTGAAGGACTGCAGTAGGAAAAAAATTGTGATGATTCAGGACAAAATCTAGCATCCACAAAGTTTTAGTTTTGTTTTATTTTTCCTTTCTTTCACTAGTAATCTACAAAGAAAAAATGATGACACTGTTTTTCATTATAGGAAAATATAGCATGCTGGATCCAACAACACAAGAGAGCTGCTGCTCTGTGTTCCCAGATGCAACCAGTAGTGAGGCTGACGATGCATTTGCAGTAGTCACATGCACAAACAGCACACATATGCACTATGCATATAGAGTTGCTGCCACCAGGGACACACAAGCCCTCCAACCTGCAGTGTGACTCTGGTCACTATGCCCATATCCCCATACACACACATGGAAACAGAACAGAGAGGCCCTCTAACCCAGGAAAGAGTTATAAAGGAATTTAATAAGATGACAAGGCAGATTGCACTGGTCAGGTGCAGGGCATAGCCAGACAAGTGTACTGACTAACAAACTATTTACACACAACTGACCCTTTCTATCCCCTTAGTGGTCTATTTTCCCACACTTGTTCCTTCCCAAATCACCTCACCTATGCCCCTCTTTTTTCCTACCTTTGGTTTGTCCCTTAAGCATCTTGTAATAAATTCTTCATAATCCCAAACAGCTCTTCCTCTACATCTCAAAATGTGTTCCGCTCCTTGTCCTGGTTTCAGCTGGAACAGAGTTAACTTTCTTCACAGTATCTAGTAAGAGTCTGTGTTTTGGATTTGTGCTGAGAAGAAGGCTGATAACATACTGATATTTATAGCTGCTCCCAGGACAGTCAAGGACTTTTTAGCTTCTCATGCTTTGCAAGTGTGTGCAGGTGCAAGAGAAGCTAGGAAGGAACACAGTCCACAATTACTGGCTAAGGCTTCAATCTTAGGTTTAGGAGACCCAAAATGACCAATAGTCTTTTCCAAATCATGCACATCATGCCCAGTATATCAAAGAGCGTCTGCCTGGAAGTTCTCTCACTCACTTTCAGGGGCATCTATCACTCACTGGGTCATCTCTCCCTCTCTCAGTTGGCTCTTACTCTCTTGGATACTCAGCCTCTTCTCTCTTCTCTGGGACTCTGCTCCAAGATCATTAGTCAGGAACAGGCTGAGCCTTGGTCATTGGCTGGTGAGCAGTTTCACTGGGTATTACTCATTTGCATATTTTTATATTTGCATATGTTACTATTATTATTATTTGGAATTCTGTTGTAGCTTAGTTATTAAACTGTTTTTACCACAACCCACGAGTCTCTTTTTCCTTTGCCCCTTTCATTATCTTCCTCAACCCCAGGAAGAGAGAGCATGAGTGGGCAGCTGCATGGTGTTTCACTGCCAGCCAGGCCCAACAGCAGCACTGCTAGGCAGCAGTTAGTCTGAAAGGTGACATGGGGAGCTGTTCTGGATGACTCATCTTGTTGAGGTTTATGCCTGGACCACAGCCCAGACAGGGGCCTGGACAAGATGTTAACTCTTTGGAGGTGTGTAATTTGGGTCCTGCCTGCCCTGTGCTCCTCTGGGTTTGTGGAGTTGGGCCTTTGATGGTCTGATGGCCCCTGTAATGGGCCTGGGATCAGCTCAACAGGGTATTATTTGGGGTCCCCATACTGCCTGTGTCTCTAGGAGCTCCTCTGTGGAGCAGATAGTTTTTATCACATAACCTAAGACTCTTGAACTACAAGAGCCACTTCATCATCATGTGTCTAAGTATATTTCAATTACTGTAACACACTTGAATTTTCAAAACTTTTTGAAAATGTTCCTCATCAAAGGCTCTTAAAGAAGCTAAACTGACAGGGGGATGATCATGTCTTGGATTATTACATGATTAAAAGGCAGAAATAGGTGTCTGATTTTCACAAAGGTCACCAATGGATAAGTATGTGAATAGTGAGGTGACAAATTTACAAAATAAACAGTATTCTCCAGAACTATCTCTGCTAAAACACAAGTAAAAAGTGAATGTGCAGTAAAATAGCAATTGATACACCACATTGCTATGTGCAGTGAAATAATGACTGTACAAACAAAGTGATGGATTCAGATCTGGTATTATCATGCTCAGGAAAGCGATTTTGGCAATCCCTGTGAGCAGATACCTGTTACTCCATGAGCATGATTGTGAGACAAACAGAATTTTAGTAACTACAAGAAAAAAGAATACAGATAAAAATAGAAAATGTCATTATGCTACTGTATAAATGCATGGTACATATTCCTGGAGAGTAATGTACAATTCTCTTGTCATCCTGCTTTGAGAAGGATACAGTGCTGTTACACAGAATGGGATGCATTGATACAGCTAAATAATTTAGACCCCTTTTGATTACAGCATACAGAACCCCTTATCTTCTACGTTGCATGCATGTTTGTTATTGGGCTCTCCCTTTTGAAATGAATGAACCAGTTCCTTCAAAAGTAAACCCAAATGAGGTTCTGAGAGCACTTCAGGAGGTACTATAGGCAGTATGTCAAAAGCTATACAAGGCTTGTCTCTCAGCATCTGAAATTGTCCTTCAATGCTGTCTGAATAGAAATTTCACATTCAAATACTTCTCATTCTTTCCAGGGATATCTTAGATCATGATTTGAAAGATGTGGTATAAAACCAATTTTCTGAGCAGTTACACCTCTGCTTCTGACACAGCAGAGGATCATGGAGTTAGATTCAATGATCCCTATGGTTCCCTTACAACTTGAAATATTCTATGATTCTATAGCATAATTAATGATTGAGTTAACAAGTGTGTGACTGTGAACCACTGAATAAATGGGAAAACAAAAAGGAGACCTAGTTCAGAAAGATACTGAACAAAATCATAGGGATTAGACCATTTGTGGTTCTGCATCGCTTCTATCTCCAGTTCAGGGATCCCCTAACTGATGACTTCCAAAAGCTCTGGTGGTACATGAAGGAAAAAATCACTGAATAGATAGCTTCTTTCCCACGATCTTTCCCTAAATATCCACTTTCTGAACAATGATCTTGCTTGCATGGACATTAATTCTGATGTGTTACATTAGTTATGTATATGACCTTCAGTTCAGAGGCACTTAAAGGCAATATTGGAAAAATAAAGGACTTCACTGATCCTTTTTTTGGAATGGAAAAAATGTTAATATAGAGTCTATGTGGAGAAGAGAAGAAATCCAGCTGGACTGTCTACATAAAGTCTGTGAGGGGAGAGTGAACAATATGCCTTTTCCTTTTGCAACTTCTATAATTCTTTCAACCTTTACCCAAGTCACAATGTGACACTCTCACAAGTACACTTTCAAGTACTGAAAGGACGCACACTAGGACAACTACAGATTACTGCATATTCAAAGAATCATTATGTGACAACAGCCAATAAGCATTCCAGAAACATTTTACTGTGATATATGCATATAAGAGAAGCCATTGAAAAAGCACTCGTAAAACTAAATCATTCTAACTCTACATTTCTATTCCATCTTCAAATTTCTATCACCTAAGAAGAAATCATCATACTGTTAGAAAATAATACTGTAGTAGATAGACACCATAAAAGGACTCATTACATGCTCATTTAAAAAAAAATGGCACTGACTTTTGTACATCCAATGTAGGAGGTACTGTGAAGAATCTGCAATTATTCACATGTGGAGAGATGTCCATTTTCCCACTTACAAAAGGCTTACAAAAAAGAAGCAAAGCAAACAGATGAAAAAGAATGACCAGAATATCCCTTACCTGAGAAACTTTAAAGAATCTTGGTTTTTAGGCAAGTATTTATAGCAAATCTCTGAAATTAATAACTCTTAGAAATACCTCATGCTAGTATTAGCTTATATATTTGTTCTTTTGTTATTTCTTTCATTTTAGTTTATGAACTGCTGTGCATGTATTCTGTTATTCTTAGTAATACACACATACCATATATAATGTATATTTAGAAATACATATTACAGATATGAAAAATATTTTTAAAATCTAAAAGACCTGAACATTTTATGTCTTATAGGCCAAGTCCTGAAAAGTAGATGCAACCAGTACCAACACTCAGGGTAATGGACAATGGACAATATGTAAGCTATAGTTAGGAAAGGACTTCTGAGAAGTACCCAAGAGGTAACTACTGCTTCTGCAAAAGGTAGAAAGAAAGCTTTAATCACTCTGTAGATTTAAGAGAAATTAGAGTTTTAGAGAGACCACTTGAAAAACTAGGAGCTCCCTTTTTATCATGTCAAGTACGTAAAGAATTAAGTAATAGCTTTTTTTAAAGGACTTGGGATACTGGATGTTTAAAGGAAACCTGTATCAACGCAGTTTCAGCATTTAATATCCTGATGTGCTTTTAAGTATCCCAGTGAGGCCTTCCTGCATCTCTCACACCCAAGACCATTTAAACTCAAGTTTTGTTTTACTTAAAGGGGTAAAGGGATGAAGTGACACAAGGAGGAAAGGAGTCTTGGCCCTGATATATAGACTATTGATTCTTTCTGTCTACTCCAAAGTTATTTCCTTGGAGAAATTGAGCTCTTGAGCCTGCAAATGAGCAAAGATAAGTTAGGTTTAACATAGCTGCAGACAACTATTAAAATTAATGTAGACCAGACTTCAACTGAGGCATTGATAATAAGCATAAGAAATTATCCGTTTTTCTCTCTTCACTTTTACATGAAAAGCATGTCCCTTTTCTATTCAGAGATTGCTGCTGTTTTATTTTCGCTTGTGTTTTGTACAGTGCAAAGACATACACACTTGCATGCTTTCTCATGGATGCTTGCCTTTTTTCTTGCTTGTTTTGTTGTTCAATTAATATCAAACAAAGGTCAATCTGACAAAGTATATGGTTGGTGTTTGTGTATGGAAAAACATAATGGAAAACCTGTAGTAACAGGAGTCCCATGTGCCAAAGAAAATGTTAAAAAGCCTCTCCTTAGTGACAAAGTGAGCTTCATTTGTACTGCATAAGTACCCTACTACAAAAGCAGTCTTGGACTTTCATGGGACTACTATGAATATGTTTATAATATGATTAGGCAGGCAAAGCGCTCCTGAAGTGCTGCATCACTAGTCTTGTGACTGTTATGCTACTGTAGTGGGACCTCTTACACTTCTAGTGGGCTGAAATAGCACTACTTACAACTGTACTTATATCTTACTTAAAATGAAGATAATCTTGCCAGCTGATGGCATGAGGCTTGAAGAATGATATTAGCGTTACAAATAGTGACAGATTTTTACTCACTTTACTTCTATGACTCAAATGGCAGCATTACTTTGCAATTGTTGAATCCCATGGATTAGAGTTCAAAATAAATCCCTGGTTGCCAAAAAATAGAAAACATTTACTGATCAAACAGATTAATTTAATGCACATTTGTGAACCACTAATATTATATTCTCCTGGGGGACTGTGAAAGTATTGCTGTGGGACTCACCAGCCATGGTGCTTCACCACAACTGTTAGAATTTCTGGAGACTTCTAGATTTGCATTTTCTTTGTAGTTTCATTAACATAATTGGAAAACAGACTTAATTAGTGTTTCAGCACTATTCATTTTGGTTTATTTTATCATTTTTTTAAATTAATAAAGAGATGTTTTTTCACTGGGGTAGAATATTGAGCTAATAACCCTGAAAAATTAAAATCTCTCTGCACCTACACAATGAGTATATATAACACTAGTAACAAGCCAGGTATACTGGTCAGGGTTTGGTGGGTTTTTTTGTGGCTTTGTTTTTGTTTCTGGGGGTTTTTTTGTATTTGCTGATCTGCTGTGGCAGACCTTGTTCTAAGTTCCTAGATGTGTGAACATCTGGGCTTCATTCTGTACTGACTTCTCCACACCAGCTTTCAGAAAAGCACAACTTTTAAGCTCAAATGAGGCACACAAAACTATTACTGCTCTAAAAGAACGGGCTGTTATTCCTAGGGGTGAGATGGCAATAGGTATTTTTGTGCTTTACCTCTCCTCGGCATTCCACGTTTAGTGTTTCCCTGGTTCTTTGGTTCATTAAGGTTTGTAGCCTGTACAAGGATAGTGTTCTAATGGAATACTGTTAAATGAAAAGTCCTGAGAATGATGTTTATCTCCATCAAAACCTTTGTCCCCATTTCCATTTATGATTTTTGAATTCCTTTTTTTTTTCCTCTCAGTTTTTTCTTTTTCTCTTCTGACCAAACTGATCCTGGTAGACAACTTTTTTTTTCTTTTTTCACAGATTCTTTGCCTTTAGGGACAAAACTGTCAGTTGGTGTTACATGTGATGACTTTACTGATACGTTAGAACCATGACTGAGATTGTAATCTCGTTTTATGTAGGACTTTAAACAGCCAACAGATGGCGAAAAATCTGAAGTACTTATTACTTGGTCAGATATGAATTAGCGACCTGAAGCTGAAAGACTCCATATCCTTCTACAGTTTTTCTTGTAAAAGAAAAACAATTTTTGCAAATGGAAAGAAACTGTAACAAGCAGAGGAGTAAAAGTGAAAGAAAAATTCTTCTACTTGCAAAGATACTTCATTGTTTTATTGGCTCAGTAAATGATATTGCCTCCAAAACATCAGTTGTGAAGGATGCTGAGAATTTGGGCATATAAAAGTAAACAAAAGCAACAAGACATTTGCAAATGTTTGCAGCGGATAACTGACATCACCCAAACACTTCCAGTGTGGTCCCCTTAACCTAATCTGGATAGTATGATATGACTAAAATTTGGGTTCCTAATGCATTAGTCATTAGTGTAGATGTATAAAATCCTCATGCAGTCAGATTAGGTGTCTTTCAAAACCTTCAGGAAGATTGCTTCTGGTAACTCAGATACTTAAACAAGCCCACACAGTACCTGAACTGAAAGATATTGCTTAAGAAAATATTTTATTTTCTCTTATAAGACCTTTAATTTTTCCATTCTGATTTTGTGTAGATCTGGTTAATGCAGGTTTAACTCAAGTTCTGCTTGCAGAAATAAATTAGAGATTAACTGAAGAATTTCACACAGAATCACAGAATGTTAGGGATTGGAAGGGACCTCGAAAGATCATCTAGTCCAACCCCCCTTCCAGAGCAGGAACAACTAGATCAGATCGCACAAGAACGCATCCAGGCGAGCTTTGAATGTCTCCAGAGAAGGAGACTCCACAACCTCTCTGGGCAGCCTGTGCTAGTGCTCTGTCACCCTCACTGTAAAGAAGTTTTTTCTCATATTCAAGTGGAACCTCCTATGTTCCAGCTTGAACCCATTGCCCCTTGTCCTATCACTGGATGTCACAGAGAAGAGCCTGGCTCCATCCTCCTGACACTCACCCTTCACATATTTATAAACATTAATTAGGTCACCCCT
>VZTO01008285.1:0-13533 GCA_013400615.1 Syrrhaptes paradoxus | reverse complement strand
ACTCCCTCATCCAAGTCGTTGATGAATATATTGAACAGCACAGGTCCCAATACCGAACCCTGGGGGACTCCACTAGATACAGGCCTCCAACTAGACTCCATCCCATTCACCACAACTCTCTGGCTTCTTTTCTTCAGCCAGTTCACAATCCATCTCAATTTAACCACAATGCCAAAATATTACAGAATCCATAGTAATCTGTGGTCTTTTAGGATAGTCCATCTCTGCTCCAGCTGGTTATTCTGTCCATTTATTAGGCTGCTATTTTTACTTATGTCAGTTGCTGTTACTTATGACATTTTCTATTTCTTCTACTGCTTTAAATAGTACCACATTTGTCAAAATAGAAATGAAATTAATGAGGGCAAAAGGAGTAGCTCCAATTTCTAAATCTTTCCCTGTATCTGTTAAATCCTGATATAACTGACTGAAGAGGTGAATGCCCACATGAAGAGTACTATTACTTAGGTGGTGAAAAGTGTGTTGGATTTGATGCTGAAAACTGAATGCCAGATTTTCAGGAGGACTAAACTGCTAGAGCTTCATGGAAATGAATCACAGTGGTCACAAGGAATGTAATGGCAGTGGGGACTGTGGGGAGGGAGCTGGCTGAGCAATGATAATCTGAGATGTCTCTTGTGAATGTTAGAGGGTAGCTTGTTAATCAGAAGTTGTTAAAACAGTTGTTTGAAATGTTGCCACTGGACAGGATCTTTCTAAGCAAATGAGTAATCCCGACAGTCCTAATGATACCAATTTATCACTGAGGTTCCATTTGTATGTTTTTTAGTTTCCAATCTGTTACAAGAAAATGGTGGTGGCTGGTTGAATGCCTTTTTTTTTTTTTTAATGAAGATTTCAAGTACATAATTTTACTTCATTTGTGCCAGAAAATTGCCCAAACACCTTCATTAGAAATAAAGCAAATTTGTTCAATACTATCTGAACAGCAGGCAGTATATGCTTTATTGAACAGAAAAGCTTTAACAAACCTTATCCTGTACACATGTTTGTACTATCAAAGTCTGTTTATGTACTCACAAGTTTAGGGAAAATATGGGTGCTGCTTCATAACAAACAGTGTTTTCCTACCCCACTTTTTTATCCAGGTGGTTGATTATATGGTATGGGATATTTTTGCAGGTGGTATAGAAAATCGTATATACCAGCTGCTGCACCCACTGAGCAACACTTTGCTAAATGACACAACACCAATCACATATAACAGCATCTAATGACTCTAGAGTGGTGTCTTTACTAGATGTATCTTTTCCTCATTGAGAAAGAGTCTTCAAAAATAGTTTTACCTGCCTCTCTTTTTCTTGCATGTTGTGTTAGTTAAAGGGAAAAATATTCAGGACAAACATAAGTAATTAAAAAAAAAAAAAAAGAACAGTACAAAGCAAGCTAGCATAGCAAAGATTAACTGTATACTGGGTGGCTTGGCATGCTGCCACTAACACTTGGCATAAGTCACTTGCTGATGGCACAGAAGATGTTAGATGTACTAGCCACTGGGCCCCTGCTATAAGCACTTTACTATGTAGAATCAATATTGACATACTGCATAAACAACTAGATGAGCCTTGTACAAAAATTATAGCAAATAACATTTCAAATATTTCACATAAATCTGAACATATAATAGTGCTTGACATTACTATTAGTATTGTAAAGGCCCTGATTATCACTGAGCAGCATTAAATTTAGTCTGTTGAACATCAGTCCTGTGCTTGCTTTGCTTATGAGTATGACTGGAGTGAAGAAAGCAGCAGTACAAAAGTTCTTTTGAGTTGGTACCTTACAGGAGGGCATCCAGGTTAGTTTTTGCTATTTGTGCAATTAACAGTCATGTTGATCACTTGCTTATTTCAGTTAATAGTGGATAAGCTGTCTTCTTTCCACCCCTGTAGCAACTAATGAAAGTAGACATTAACTGTTGCTAGAACAACATAACTGTTTCTTTACCTCCTGTACTTATTCTGAAGCATGGGATATGGTAGCAAATGGCCAAGGGTGGCCCTGAAGTAGCCAGTAGATTAAGAACTTTTCATAGCTAAGTAGTACAGGTTTGTAGTAGAAACACTATAATTGCTTACATTTTCTCCTTAACTTTGGTAGAGAAATTAGTATTTTAGAAAAAAAGATTGCCCGTGCTTGGATTCCCCGAAATTAATTGCATTTTAGATAATGACAACACTGCCTCTTGCTTATAAAAAAAAACAACATTGTTGCTTCTTTCTCCTGAAACATGGGTACAACACAATGTAATGATATAACAGGTTTTGTGTGAAAGACCCGTGACAAGAGATGATATGTAATACCAGGCGCTTGCGCCACAACTCCACATTCTTGAAGTCGAAGGCTGTTCTCCAAGTCCTCTAAATCCATTTAAACATGTGGACTCTTTTACTCAGTTGGAAGCTGTCAAATCACTGAAGAAGATTTAAACTACCACATGTAGTATTGCTTCCTGCTGTGTCTGATGAAGAAGATACACAGTAACTTTGGTGACATTATTATTTTCTGTCTTGTAATAAAGTGTCCTCCTCTGTGCAAAAAGAATGTGGCATTGACAGTATTTTGCTGTTGTTAAATGATACATATGATTAAGTGGTCCTAACTATGGATAAGTTTCTGAAAAAAAAGGAAGCAGACCTACTTCACTTCTGACATTACACTGGGCTGGTTGGATATAATGAGAGGCAAACTGACTTTGGCAAGGACAGAAACGGATGAAAGAGATGGACTATGTGATGTACGCATTTTTATGTCTATAAAATGTATGAAAGTAGGGGAAAAGACTACTCCCTTTGTCAAATTATTCAGAAAAATAAAAAAAAAAGAGAAAAAAAGAAAAAAAGAAAAAAGGAAAGGGAATGGAAGCAGCATATAAAAGTATATACTTGTTTACACGAAACTAAGTAGTAGAAGATGCTTGAACTTTTCTTGATTCTGGTCACCCTTTACTTTGGCTAGCTATCCAAGACTTTTTTTTTTTTTTTTCCTTGCTGCTACTAGAAGTCATTTCAGGAGGATGTTGACAGCTTTGAGCTGACAGAGAATCATTATAATCAGTGCAGAAGATATAAAGTCACAATGAGAAAGGAATTCATGTTTACAGTAGTGGGGACCACACACTGTGATAGTTTGCATTAGAAACTCAGCAGGGGGAGTATGAAAAGCTGTAGCACTATAGTAGATATGGGGGCTTTTTGGTATGAATAAGTCGCATGTGTTCAAGTACCTGTCTGACATGTAACAATCACAAAATATTATCATATTCAGCAGGGCCATTATTGCTGCTACATTAAATATGTAGCCTTTTAATAATCTCCATGCTCTTGAAATATGAAAAAAATACAACCTCAAATAATGAATTCCCACTAACAATGTCAGTAGTGTATTTCAGCACACATTGCCACAAAAAGAGGAGAGTGAGGCATACACATCAGACCCATATGGAACAGGTATTAAGTCAGAGCAAGGTTATTCCTTCAGGTAATTAAAAATCTTAAAGCCATAATGCAGAAAGCAATGTCTGAAACAAAAAGAACCAAAGATTTATCTTTAAGCTCTGAAAAAAAATATCTTTTAATGTCATAATGAGCAGAATCTTAGAGGAGCTCAAGACAGGTTCAAAAATCCAGGAAGTATTCTCTGGAGAGATGCTTACACAGAGCAACGATTCAAGTCTGTGATAAGTCTCTGCAATTTTTTTTCTTTCTTTCTTCTGTTTTTTACTTTGAGTTTATGAGATGAACTGTAGGCAGTTTGAAATTACAAACAAATCTCTAGGAGACAGAGATCAAGCAGCAGAAGTTTGACTCCAAGGTCCTTGCTATATTAGGAAAAGCTACATTTTATCACTGTCACTACACATACCACCATGCTGGAAGAATGCTAAGGTTACACAGGAAGGGACTTTAAAGCTGAGAGGTGCCAGAAGTACTTTACAGCTTTTCCCAGTGGAGTGGAGGGATGTTACTGTCTCTGGTTTACAAATGAGCAACTCTAAAAGGCAAGGATTAAGGCTAAGGCATACGTTTATTTTGGCTGCCCAGATGGAGATACCACGGACCTGATCATCAGAGCACTTAAGCTTTAATGGAGTAGAAGAAATTTACTTTAGATTAGACACTTAAACGGCTTGAAATTAGACATGTTAGTGGAAGTGAGTCAGAGAATCACAGAATTCCATCCTAAATGTTCAAAGAATGTCTCCCATTGACTTCAGAGTCAGTAAGCATTTTGGAAGACTAAACTGAAACCAAGAAGATGGAGAAAGGCCCATTGTAAGCCCCTGTGAAGAGATACTGCCCGTAACATGAGAAACAGCTTGCCTATGCTAGTGTTTAGCTATCTTAGCCACAGAAACATCACACATTTCCTTCTTTGCCACCGCTGATCTGAATTACTGTCACACTAGTATCTGGGTATCGGACATTCTGAAAAAAAAGAAAAATCACAGAAGTGCAGATAGATAGCTAAACACATTTGCTCCACAGTCATAACTTTGTAAGGTCAGCCCGTATGACTACAGTTACATTATCAAAAAAAGGGAAAAAGGATATAAACTTCCACAGGCAACCCTGATCACTCGCAATGCTTAGTTCTTTGATTTTACCTTATGTCTTATTTGGTCTATTCTAAACAGATTTCTCTGTTACAGAGAGACCTTGCTCCTAGTAGAAGAGATGCAAGATAATAAGCGCGATATGTTTTTATGTTGAAGGACTGGTCCCCTTTTATTTAGCTGATAAACTGACTCATATTTATTGATGTAATCCTGTAAGTGCCTGCTCCCAGGCATTTTCATCATCAGCGATGTCCTGACAAACCTGAATATTCAGCTTCATGGTTACATTTTAACATTGTTCACAAACTCATGAGCCAAATCTAAACTGACAAGCATGGTCTGAGTTATGACTTTCCCCCCACACACACCCAAGCAAACACTAGTGGCAGATCATGCCTAAATACTCTTCTTCCCTATATAAGTTTGGGACACTTTCCCAAAATGGTAAACTAGGCCTGTCTCTTCTCTACAAGATGGGATGTAAGACCATGTCCCAAGTGAACAAAAGACAAAAGCAGGATACAAGTATTTCTGGGGTAGTCATTTCTCATTCCCGCTGTATAATTTATTCTGTTATGCATAAAGCAAGATCCTCTGAAGCAAAGAATTCAGTCTTTCCAAGTAAATGTCCTAACTGCTAGTTACTAGAAAAAGTGGGGAGAGGGCATTGCCATCTACCCTTCATTTTTTTAAGAGTGGTCTGAAATGTCCAAGTCTCAAAGAAAGGGCTTCAATGCCTATTTCCAGAAGAGGATGGTAAATAAATTAATCTTCTAATGGAAGAAAGATGTCTACTAGTCAAAGTTAGGGATCTAACCACTTCAAACACTGGCATTATTTAGAATGTTTTCTCCAAATTTACTTCCAAGATGGAAAATTGCATAGTTAGCTACTTAATTTGGGAGATGAGGATTTCAGGAAAGCACAGGCTGTCTAAAAAGTATCTCAAAATCCTAAACACTATTTGTCAATCTAGTCAGGGGAGGAAAGCTGTAAGAGAAGTACATACTACTCACTTCAGAGGCAGAGAACTTGGGCACAAGCTACTATTAAATAAAACTACATAAAAGCACATGTTTTAACACTAACCCTTGATCATCTCTTCTGTGTAGGCAAAACATAACAAGCAGCAACTGAAAGAGCAGCACTTTTCACTGAAGGGGAGCTAAAACCCTCTTCAGGTAAGCAGTGGCACAGATCAGGCACAGTGTCCTTAACTGAGAGAAACAATATTTCAGCAATTCTCTTTCTCTTCTTCCATTTTTCCCATGTTGGTAGGAGCTCTGTCAGACTTCGATGCACATATATTATCTCCTTCATCTTTCACCATATGAGAGATTCATTATATATGTTAGGTGCGTGAGGGCTGGGTTTTTTCCTCCTTTTTATACTCTAAAGTGAGTTCTACATAGCTCTTGAAGTTTCATTCTTATATGACAATTTGTGATCTGTTTTTATACCTATATGGCCTTAGGTATTATCCTGTACCTGTGTTTTCAAAACCTTTGCTGCCTTCTCAAGCTTTTCTTCTTGGTTTTCACTGTTTTACAACTCTCAATTCTAAAACAAGTATAAGGTAAGAACCTTCCTGATAAGGTGGAGCCATGACTTTAATGTATTAATCTTCTCCTAGTGTCAAAAATTAAATTTTCTTGCTTTTGTGAAAATGAATTTACCAGTACTATTTGCATTTCTTTCCTTAAGGTAGATAAACTGCAACAAAGACATAAAGAATTACTGCAAAAGGAGGCAGAGAATGAATCCACACTGTTGTGAGGTTTTTGTGTTTTGTTTTATTTTGATTTTGGTTGATTTTGGTTTTGCCTTTATATTCTATGGCACCTACATGGGAAGAAAAAAGTGTCAGTTACTGTTCTTAAGACTACATTTTGTTTGCTACACGGTTCATGTAAATTAGGTACCTATACTCTGCATGTCTCCTCTAGGGTCTCAGCATTTGCCAAAGAAGGGATAACAGAACAGGATTTGGTAACACCACATATTACTGTAATTTTTTAACCATCAGACCATGTCACCTCTGTAATATTCTTGAGATTGAATTGAACTCACCTAATTAATTGGAAATATCTCAAATATGCTGTTAAAATGGACTTTGGTATAGAATTTATGCCACATCTAGAGTTACATTATTACACAAAATTAAATATTTCTTTTCCTCAAGCAGTTCTGCATGAGTTCTCATTGTTACATGTCCAGCACAATATTGTCTGTGTTCAATTTCAGAACTAGCAAGTAACAATAGAAAGCTTAAATTCTGTAGATAACTAAATAGATTAAACATGCCACAACTCCTAATTGCCCACACAACAACTAAATTTGGGTTTGCATAAGAAACATTCTATATGCTGCATTCATCTGTGCTAGCTACCCTAATTGCTTGGGCTGAGAGGATTATAACTTGGAGAAAGTAAGGTGTTATGTTCTATTACTCCACAGCTAAGAGCTTTTTCCTAAAGGGCAACAAAGGAAAACTGTTAGAGCCACCCATTCACCTCTATTCTCATTAATATTGACAGTTGCAAGAAAAAAAGCATGTTCATTGAAATGAACCATGTTTGATATCTGAAGGCTGATTTATTTCATATGTTTCAAAACTGTGTCGTAAGGATTTGTGTACAATGCAAACCTGTTAAATACTTAACAGAGCATAACAAAAAGATGCATTCTTTAAGGAAGAGTGCTGGCAGCAACATTGCTTCAGCCTGATTGGTACATTAGCAGTGACTGAAGAACACCAGTGTCAAGGAAATCTCATTAAAAATCTTCTCCTTTAGTAGATAATGGACTGTGTGGCTGAACTGTACTACTGTTGGTTTTCTGATCTATGCTTTCCATTTTTAGTTGGTAAGTAAGGTTTCCTTATTAGCAAAATCTTCTGTTCAGAATATGCAGAACTGGATTTAACATCTGACGTTTACAAAATACGTGTGATTACACTTCTCATACCTTTTCAAAGATTAGGGATAAAACCAGCCTGCTTATAAGTGATTGAATAGCTGTGGAGTGACATTGGTTACAAATCACCACGTGGCAATTGCCAATAACGTTGTGATGGGAATTCTTTTGTAAGAGACAATGAAGGCCCAAGATCAAGACAAACAATAAATCCTGATTTATAAAATTACAAAGAAGAAGGAAAATTAAATGCATCTTATTAATAAAAAGTGCTATTTGAAACATATTTTATTTGACTTCATATAACCAATGACAGTTGATGAAGCCAGTTTAAAGCTGGGAGTCTCCAGGGAATACGAGACCAAATTCTATTTATTTGTTGAAATGCCAGAACACAAACATCAGAAGTAAAGTATTGTCAAGCATTTATTGCTAGGAGACACAATTACATTGTTGTTAGACGTAATCAGTGGTCTAAGTGAAAATTCAGGGTAAGCTTTATGGAAGAGATAAACAAGAAGGCTGGGCTTCAGACACACAGAAGTCTTATTTTTCCAATGAGGTTATGGATCTAATGAAAAATATTGCCCCTTCCTCTTTTAGAAGGGATTTCCTTTTGGGAAAAGACATACAGTTTCTTGAAATAAGTTGTTTTCATACAATACATAATTAAACTAGGGAATGCAATGCCACAGGATGTTCTGAAGGTCAGATGTCTAAATGAGTTCAAAAAGGAACTTGACAAGTTCATGGAAGATAAGTCCAACTGAGACTATTAAAAATGTCCTGTCTGACTTCATACTCAAGTTTGAGCATTAATTTTTGTCTCAAAGCCATTAATTTGTGTAAGTTGGGAGAGAAAACCAGGAAAGTAGTTTCTTTGCTCCTGTACACTTTCCCTAGCAACCTGGGAGAAAATCCTGGGTCACACTGGCCTATTGTCACGTTCTTTATATTCCTTTGTAATTTTATTACTATCAAGACCACCTAGACACATGTATTTTAGCATTTGAGGTAAGCTAGCTGAAGCCAGGGATTCAAGGCCTAAATGTTCACATTGTTAAATTTACTTTGTGAGGCCTTAAAAATGAACAGCTGCATTATGTGAACTGTTTACTGATCAATACTCAGTCAGCATGATCAGGCATGATAAACCATTCCTCAGATTATAGTTGCATTCTACCCAGCCTCAAATATTACACACACTTATTATTGCCTACACTAGTGGTCAGCCATCTTAACCACAGAAACATCACTAGGTTTCCCTCTTTGCCACAGCTGATCTGATTATTATTACTTACAAAATTGTAATTGTGCTTATGTGTAATATATTTTAACTTAGAATATATTACATACAGAAAGCTCTACTCTCTGAAATGTATGTTAATTTTATTATTAGACAGCTGATGAATAAAAGTAAAGAAGAATTAAGAGGAAAAGAATTTACAACTATTCTTCCTTGGAGCAGTGCACTAACTTCTGAACTATGGCTGCTTTCCAGTTGCTCTCTCTTCTCTTAATCCCCTTCTTTTGTGTCCTGACTTCACTGTGATTCAGCTTCAAGAGAAGAGAAGGAAGGTGATCTTCAGCCTTCTTGAATCCCCTAGTTTCTGCTGGCAGGTGCTTTGAATCCCCCACTTTGGTTTCATTGTTCTTGTACAAAAGGTTGGGCACTACTACATTATCCTCTTCTTGTCTTCTGACACAGAAAAACTCTGTTTATTTAATCACGTCATTCTCATGAGAACTCCAAGGTCTGTATCCCCAGGAGGAGGAAACAGCTCTAAAGACATGTTTATGATGTCATTCCACTGATGCCCTGTCATGGAATCCTACCCATCACCCCCAGATGATGTTGTTTATTGTCTCAAACAATTGACAGAACATTTCTAAAGAAGAAGCTCCACTATGTCTACAAACAGCTCAGCCAGAGCATGTTGGAAGAAAAGGTTCTTTTATGAATGGACGTTAGCAAGTTGTTAACATTTTGAGTGACAGGTACACCTGTTGAAGTCCTGCATGGCTGCTGGGGGCTAGGGTTTGTCTCCCCAGTGGAGAACCAGCTGCCCCTCCTGAAGCCCTGGATACAGCACTGTCATCCCCCCCAGCTCCTGAGGGGTAGTCCTGGACAGACCAAACTGTATAAAAGGTGAGCCCAACTACCTACTCCTGGTCAACCCATCACTCCACAGAAGAAGTTTTCTGCCTGAAGACAGTATGGTGCAGGAACAAGGGGGTGGTAATATCTCTATATCTTTGTCATTGTCTCTGTCACTGTCTATCTTGGTCTTTCTGTCCCCCCTCTTTCTTATCTTTCAACTCTTTCTTCCCTCTCAACTCTTTCCTACTCTGTCTTCTGTCTGATTTTTACCTCCAAATAACTGAGTGTTATTTAGTGCTTGCTTAATTGCTAAGTGATATCTGGTGATGATTGATAACTGTGATTTGGTGCTTGACTCTGAGAAGTTGATCTGTAATGTTTTTGCAGTTGCTGAGGTAAACAAAATTGTGTTGTATTGTTCCTTGAGTCTTTGTCTGACTCAACCTAGCCGGTGCTCCGTTTCAGGGAACCACAAAAGACATCTCCACTGTAGTGGGGAAAGACAGGCCCTAAATCTTCCGTTTGAAGTTTAACACCTGAATCATCAACCTAATAAAATGTAATATAGTGTTATTCGGAGTTTCTCTGAATGTAAACATAGCACTGCAGATAAAATGATAATACTCAGAATCAGAAACTAAATCCCCCCTTCCTGCTGCAGGGATAAAGGACTGTAACGGGTCTGTAGTTCAAAGGCTTCCAGATGAGTGGTGTTTAGGAAGTTGGTTTTCACTTGGTTAGCTACAACTCCCAGCTAAGACACCGAAACTGATGCGGTGAAACTCCCAGTTCATTTAAAAAAAAAGAAAAAAGTACATATTTGGTTGTGAGTTTTATTTTTTTATTTCTTTTTTTCTTCTTTTTTTTTTTAATTGAACTGACTAGAATTGCTCACAAAGCCTTTCAGAACTGAAAGTAATTTAAGAAGCTGTTCCTTGATGCCTTTCAGCTATTAGATTCCAGCTCCCAGCTTAGACTCCATAACTGACTATGTGTAGACAGGCTTAGTGTATGTTAACATATTAAACATGGACATAAATGTGATGTGTTAACAGGTCTGCTCTGATTAAACTTGGGATCAAGAATTTAATTGCATCACTATATAAGCACAACATTTATAAGATTGCTAACCTACAGAGAAGGGCAGAAAGGCAAATGTCTGTACACATGAGTTTATATTGTTTAGTCTTATTGACTACGGTATATTCAGCCTCAGAAACACTTCTTCAGAATGATTGCATAGAGAACATAACCCCTCAATTTACAAAATCTGAGTAAACTTATCTTGGGGCTGTCACTTTCTGTTAAGTGTCAAAATAATTAAATTGGCTCTGGAAACACACAGTCTGGATCTTGTCCTGTACAGCTGTTCTTATAGTCAGAAGTTGTTTTATCAATCAAACCTTTTTGCATAGGTGGAATGGGAACAGAACCTTTTGCTAAAGGGGTTCTCCTTTCTTCTGAGCAGCTAATTACGCACAGTGCAGAGATGCCTCTACTGGGCAGATGGGTGATACTGCAACCAGGAGAAGACCCTGGGAAATTCCTAACAAGAACAGAGGATATATTAGGAAGTAGACGCAAGCCATGGTGGTAGAAAGGAGAAGACTTTCCAATGTAACCAGAGATATCATTCTAGTGTTGATAACTCCCTGGAGCTGCTGAGTGAAAAGCAAGATGAAAGAGAAAGATGTGTCTTTCCTACATAGCAAGGTAGATTTTATTCAATTAAAAAAGTATTTTTTTTTTTTTTTTTTTTGTATTGTAATAAAACATAATTTTGGAAGCCTTTTGGTTTCTTCTGACATATGAAGTTCAAATGAAATATGCAATAGATCCACTAGTAGATTGATTCCAAGTCATACAACAAAGATCTTTGATCATCTTAGATCTGAACAGGTTTCAGAAAACAGGGATTTAAGGAGATGCAACTCTGTACTCCAATGTTTAATAAAAATATATCCTGTCTGCATGACAATTAAATTTTCAGCCTAATTTAATAGTCAGTCCATGAATGGCTACTTTATCACATGTCTCTGATGTCTGCATTTCATGACATATGTCAGTCTGGCTCTTGAAGTGGGACTAATGACTTCAAGTTGTTTTTTAGTGCTTTGTGCATGATTTGGTATAAGGGAAAAGGTACATAGACACTAGATCATTAGGTCTCTCACTTTTATAGACATTACATTTTTTTAGAAAAGAATATAAACAGTGAATTAAAAGTAAATATTCTGTTAAAGATGGAATTATGCTTGTTAGAAAGAGTAGACTTTGTATGTAAGTTAAACTACAAAAACAATTACATGATTTAAGATAAATGTAATAAAAGGTCTAATTTTTCCAACCAAAGATGCATCTCCTTAATAGCATCTAATCATTCTCAAAGAAAAAAAATTAACAGACTACTTAATGTCAAAAGAATATTTTACCATTCATCAAGAATAATAAATTATTCGTATTTTCTATATACAGTGTTCTAATTGAAAAAAATAGCTTTCTGCTCAAATGTGATAATGCACTTGTGTGAAGGATTAAAAAAATCTGAAATTTTACATGTCACAGAACATAAACTTTTTTTTTTGCTAATTAGAAAAACTAATGTTGGTTTATTTTAAAATATTAAATGTCTGGTGATGTAAGATCTTCCTCAATCACATTCAGTATAAAAAAACAACAGACAAATGCAAACTATGTAGTTTATCTGCTCTAAGATTCTCAAAACATATAAAAAGTTATGTAATTTTATACAAAAAATGAAGGAAATAAAGTGTAAGTATAGTTACTGCATTGTGCATGCTTTTGCCTCTAATAGACATATGTACATACTTAATGCACAATTTCTACAGCACCACTAATTCTGAAGGCTTGTTTTAAAATATAGAAAGTTTCAAGAAAATTTTTATATTATCTCTGCACTCTTTATGGTAGTTGATGGATTGCCATGGGAAGGGAAAGGAAGGTTATCCTCATGAAAGAAGAAAGGAAAGATCCTTTACACTTTTTTTTAAGAGCAAACAAAGGTAGCTGGGCAATAACAGGGAATTTTCATAAAATATTAATGTGATTAGTCTCACCTAGGTTTGGGGTATGTGAAAAAGATTGTTTACATCTAAGTCGATTTTCCTGGGTTACTGCCAGGGACACTTTCCACCAGACCAGATTGCTCAAAGCCTCATCCAATCTGGCCTTGAACACCTCCAGGAACGGGGCATCCACAACTTCCCTGGGCAACCTGTTCCAGTGCCTCACCACCCTCACAGTAAAAAATTTCTTCCTAATATCTAATTTAAATCTATCTTCTTCATTTTAAAGCCATTGCTCTTTGACCTATCTCTACATGCCCTTGTAAAAAGTCACTCTCCAGCTTTCTTGTAGGCCTCCTTCATGTACTGGAAGGCTGCTCTAAGGTCTCCTCGAGGACCTTAACTGCTAGACACATCTGCTAGACTTGGCAGATGATCTTGGACATTTTAAGTAGTACTAAATTCTCATGTAAGCCAAGCTCAAGATGGTCAGTTAAGTATTAGCTGATTTGAACAGGACTCAATTCATCCACATTTAGATGTCTACAGCTACATGTGATCTGGATGTCCTTAACTCCTACTGAACTCAATGGAAATGGAAGGTGGAACTCAATTAACCACACACAAGTATCTTGTTTTGTTTAAGATGCCCGAAGCTCTCTGAGGCAACAACATGGAGCTTGACTGACAACTAAGACTTGGAGGAGACTTGAAGCCTTCTGAAGAAGCAGTTATAAGCCAGGTGAAAAAACCTCATAGCACATAAAATTGCACTAGATGTTTATGTGTCTCCAGCTTAATTGCTTCTCTCACCACCGCAGCCCATGAGGTGCAGAAGAGTTGTTTATGTCATGTTGCAGTAATCATCTACATTTTATCACAGAATCATGAATCACAGAATGTTAAGGATT
>VZTO01008284.1:2446-29171 GCA_013400615.1 Syrrhaptes paradoxus | reverse complement strand
AAAAAAAAAAAAAAAAGTAAATTATACATGCTGGACACTGGGACACACACGCACGTACACGCAAACACAGAGTAGTGTGTTCTTAAGCAATTCTTTTACCACTTTTCAGTGCATAAAATATTAACACCCCATAGTACAAACTGTATGGTCATTAGAAAACAATGACATTGGGGCTCAAACTTGGTCAATGGAAAAAAAAAAAAAAAAGAAGTAATTCAAAATTAACCTCTAAACCTGTGATTGTGTTCTTATTGAAACCAAGGGTCACTCTCCCCTAAGCATTTGTGTGATAACAGAATCCAAGAAAGGTTTTCAGTCAGGCTCCTATATCACCGCAGTTGCTTTTGAGTATTTTAAGACCCTAAAACTATCATCTGTAACAACACTTCATGACTGTTGCTAACTAATTGGTCAAATTTATTCCTGGTGCAACTCCAATGACTCAAGAATGAAAGGAGCGGAGCTGCACTATGGAAGAGTTTGGTCAGCTGTGTAATAGAACATAGCACCATCCAGTCTACCACCGTTTTCAATAACATTTTATCACGATCTCACACATGCAAATTGCAATCCTGATACAAAAATGACAATATGACATGAATGAGTTACCTACCACATCAGTCACATTGTTATCCTTCAAACAAAGGAAAACTGTTTTGTGGCCAGAATTTATTTCTATATTATGTCAGTCGATACAAGAAGTATTTCAAGATAATGCAAATACAAACAAATATTGACTTCTGTGCTGTGGACAGAAAAACCTGAGCTAGAAATAAGGATTCCCAGCAGGCTTATATAAACACAGGTTATTAGAAGTCTAAGACCGGTTGCTCTCTTTATTTTAAATAGATGTATCCTATCTCTACCAAGTATAAATACAATGCAATACAATTCCAATACAAAGGCTCCTCAAATATGAATTTGATATGCATTACCTGACTACACTCATGCTTACTTATGAGTATTTTCCAGTCACAGTTTTGCCAGCAGCTGGTGTAGCACTGGATGCTAATTTTCATGTGGTTACTTCTAGGTTTTTGCTTGGCTGGCTTATTTCCCTAACAGAAGACCTGAAAGTGCTGAGAAGCCATTTCTTAACTCACATGTCATATTAATGAGCACTTTTGTATAGAAAAAAATACATTATTGTATCAGCAACAAATTTGTTAGTGTAATTACAAATGGCCTTTGTACCACACAGTGTCAAAAATAATATTGATATGTTGCTAATTACAATAAAAGAGAACATTAAGGTGCACCATAGAGCTTCCTATGACAGGAATGTATGTTGTAGATATTCCAGCTCACTTTTAAGACAATAAATGGCATTTATCATGTTTGTGAAAATGGTCCCACAAGAAAATAAATGTGGTTCCTCCATTCAGTAGAACCTCACTAACACGCACCCATGTCAGGGAGACCAGTCAGAGCTTATGAATAAGTATGCAAACAAAGATCATATTAAAAAGTATAGCGTAAAATGTAGTATACTCCTTCTTTCTTAAATGTCATTCTATCATTCACATTAATATTTCAGAATGCAACAGTAACTGCATCACAAAATTCAAGCAGCGTTACACCTCACACGTTTGTACTACATTGCTCTCTGAGAACTGCGGAAGGGAATCAGTTTTCTTGAGCTGTAAGTTCTTTGGATTAGTGAGGTTCTACTATAACGGTAAAAATACCATCGCTCTCTGATGCTGACATTTGGGCAGACCCAACCACATACGGACAGGTGATGACTTGCACTCTGTGTTCCTGAAGTGGGAGTAAACAAACCCAAGGTATTTTCATCTCCCCAGCAACTGCATGTGCTTTATCCCTTTAGAATATTTTCCTTTTAGGTGAATAGGGCCCCAAAATCATAGTTTTTCTTCTCTGCTGTTATGGTGGCTAGAACATCTGGAATGCAGCTATAGTCCTAAATGTAAATACAGTACTGGATAAATACTGAAGATTACTTTAAAGATGCAGTATCCCTTTTAAAAATGCCTTTTTGCTTCTAAATTTGTAAAAGGTAGAGTAAGGGGTCTGAATTCCTTTGAGAAAAAAAAAAGTTGGTGCTGTAAGTAATTCTAAGAATTATTTTAAATCACAAAACTCTGAGATGCTATTTAAATAGAGTAACTCACATAAGAGGAAAAACAGCTGATAATCTAATATTCAATCAATACACAATTGGAATCTTTCCTTATTCATTCATCAGAAGAACACATCATTTTTAAGCCACAGAAAGGCTAAAACATCCAGAACCTACTACGTAAGTCTGACCCTGCATATATATTTCAGACCGACAAACCGAGTGGACAGATCAGAGAGACAAATACAAATAAAGAATATATGAGTGGGAAACAGCAAGAGAAAACAGGTTATTAATCCCCAGTAAAGAAGTTACTTTCTCCAGCCTCTGCTGAAGCCAATGTGATTCCAGGGTTGGTCCCACTAACCCATCCCATACACAAATCTTTCTCAAGGAATCAACGAGATGATGAGTAAGATTTGAGTTCTGCAATCCCTGGCAGGCCCCTAAGGAAACTCCCCTAAGAATCTAAATTCCTTTTTTTTTTTTCGTAGGTGAAGTGACTATACTTTATCCCTAGATAGTAAAAGTCAATTGAAGAAAACAATCCTACCAGCAGAAAAACTGCAAACTGACTTAGAAGCTACGATGGCCGATACCCTGCACCTTGCCACTACCCACTCAAAACAGTCGCTATTCAGGGTGTTATTATTTCTGCATAGTTACTCCACTTCTTGCAGTTACTTCTTCCACTGATCTTTAATCTGCAGCTTGTATCAACTACCAAAAAGTGGAGAAAAAACGTGCTGCACTTTGTGCAAATAAATAGAAGATACGAATGACATGCATTAATTTTTTTTTTTTTTTTAGCACGGCAAGAGAGCTCATAGAAGCTTCAGTAAAAAGGCTCCCCTTTTTTTTAAACTACTTCTACAGGTTTCCTCTTCTTCCCAGAAAATGGCACTCAGGCAGGAATAACTAAATTCTGAAAGCACCACATGGAAGAAAAAAACAAACAACCAACCAACCTCCAAATAAAAAAGTCAATCAAATAATTGCAAACCATTAGTGGCCTAAACTGTTCCAATTTTGTCGTTCCTTTGTCCTGCTCTCCCACGCTGATAAGGGATACTGCATCTTTGAGTCAGCTCCTACCGCACAACCAGACAAGCTACACACAGTTTGGAAGGCCCTATGCAGTCATCATGACAGAAGGCTCCACAGCCTTTGCACACAATCATGGCTTTCAGCCTGCAAGAGCATTTCAGTTCCAGTTCATCGGCATTGCTACTGTCAGCAAATTTCTGAACTGGGATCTGCGCGTTCTGGTTAGACAGGCCCGCGGCAGTGTTTGAGCCACTTCCTAAGATCCCGATCGATTTCTCAATTGCAGATGCTGCCCTTTTGAAGCTTGTGCTACCGAAGTGTATTGTTGGATAATTTCCACAGAGCTGCTGCTGCTGCTGTGGGTGCTGCGTCTGTATTTTCTGAGCAGCAAGTTGGGTAAAAGGCTTCTGTGGCTCAGAAAGTAAATAGGAAGAGAAATCTGCATTTTTTAATGCAAATGCTTTTAACTGTTCTTTCACTTCGTTCTGATCGTAGGAAGCTTGTTTCATGCCCAGTTCACAGCTGCTGCTTAAACCTTCCTCAAAAGAAATAGGTTCAGATTTGATATTGCTACAGATGCTTGCTGGCTGAGGCCAACTAAGTCTTTTAGTGGTTTCCATAGTAACTGTCGGTTGTTTTTGATCAGAGGGGACTTCTGCACTGGGGTGAGGAGGGGGAGGAGGTGGCAGGGGTGGAAGAGGAGGGGGGGGATGCCCTAACGCTTTACTCTGCAGAGTTTGAGAGGCACTGGCAATGTCATCACCTTCCTTAATTTGAATATTAGGGGAAAACACACTTCCTAGCCTCAGCTGGTGAGCTGCTGTAGAAATATTCACATCTCCCAAGCCCTTCTGTTCCAGGTGTCTGCTAAAAGCAAACGTGTTGCAGCCAGGTGGGCCTTTTGAAGTAGTTTGCAACAAAGCTGCCGTAGGAATGGGGCCTCTTGCAGCCATGGACATTTGGTAAAAATGCTGTCTGTGTGAGGTACTGGCTTCTGCATGAAAGCTGCCGTTTTTATCAATGTGAAACAAGCTCTGCTGGAAACTGCACGAAGGCAAGGGCCTCTTCTGCTGCTTGATCTCTGGGCTGTGAGCAATCCGGCTCTGAATGGCATGTTTGTTCAGCCACTCCTGCTTAAACGGCTGGCTGTGCCCTAGCTGATTCATGCTGGAACTAATTACACAAGGAGACACTTTAACATCTGTGTCCATTGACACCTTCCCAGGATCACATTTAATTTGAGCATGTTCCCCTACAGTCCTGGCCATCCTCTTTTTCGGATGGTTTTCACGCTTTCTGATTTGTAGCGGGGCTATGCTGCCTGCTGTATATCCTTTACCATCTGGATTAGGAGAGTTGGAAGGATGCTCAACAATATTTCTCTCGGACACTGCTGTTTTACATACTGAGGTAGTTTGCAAAGGCAAGGGAAGCCTGTTAATTTCTAGTTTGGCTCCTGATCTGGGCTGCGGCAGCACTTTCTCTAAAGGCAGATTGCCTTGCAGTAACTGTGTCACTAAGGGATTGTTGGCCTCCACTGACGACAAGCGACAGCTAGAGCCCCCGGCACTGGTAACTCTCTTTAGGGTTTCTGTTGTCAGGGACAGGGAGTCGTCCATGGAGTCCGCAATGGATGTCTTGGAGGTCTGCGGCGGCTGCACACTCGTGGCTATTTCTGCAGCCTGGGCAGGCATTTCAGGTCCTGTAAAATCCTCGGTGTCCATCCTGAAGCACTTGTCAGGCTCATTAGTTTCTGATTTAACAGGAACAGCAATGCTCGTCAAAAGACTCCTGGATTGCAGTTCTGACATTTGCATGTAACTGGAAGGTTCAGTTTTGACATTTTTTAAGCAGTTTTGCTCTGCGTATTCCTTATGCTTACCGGAGTTAAGATGGCTGACCAGTGGCTGGTCTGTACTCATTGCCTCTTCATCGTGCCAACAAATCCTATTGTTAGTGTTATACTGATTGGCACAGGCAACATCTGCTTCATTTTTAAATGCTGAAGGACCTCTTAATTGCTCAGCAAAACCTTGGCTGGGAGTAACCACCTCAATTAACTTATCTTGAGGAGCAAGAGGCACTTCTCGAAGACTTGAACAACCTGCCTGCAAGTTCTTGCTGTCTTGCTTTGCTGTAACGGAGATAAAGCTGGAACTGTGCTCAAGGCTTTCATTAGAGACTACTTCAGGCCTGCTTATGACAGACACCTGAGGACAGGCTACACTTTGTAAGGCAGCTTCTGTCCTTACAGGTCTGCTCTGCAGGTCAATGCTGCTCTCTGCGTTTTCAATAGAAGAAGAAAGTGACAGACTGGAATTCAGATTTGTAGTGTGGTCAACAATGACTTTGCAAGGTATAGACCTATTCATGGCAGTTTGTGTAAAGCTCACTGGCTGAGATTTACCAGAGAGATCCATTCGGTTTCGTGCTCCAGAGCTTTTTTCTAAGAGATCAGCATTTAATTTAGTAGCATTATCATAAGAGCTTATTGTCACCATGTTACCAGTAAACATTGAAATGGGTGGCCTTGCAACAGAATCTGCTACTGCAAGGGTCTCACTGCAACTTAAAGCTGACCTAACGGTGGTGTGAATGGAGACAGTGCTTTGCTCGTTACACCCAGTTATGGCTATCTTATCAGAAGAAAATCTGTTGGTAGTCCCCACCGGGGGAATCAGTACAGAACTACCAGAGAGATGATTTGGCAAATTATTGGCAATAGATGAAGCTGGCACAGTGGCATAATGACCGGAGACTGCGTTATTCACATTGCTACTTGGTATCGGCAACCTTTTGTCGTCGATGGCATTTGATAAGATCATAGTGTCTATGGAGACTGGTACATTACTGTTATCAATACATTTTGGTCCAACGGTTATGCATGGAGTATCAGCCCCTTGGATGGTTTTCAGCATATTTATATTACAAGATGAAACTGCTGTGTTTGCACTGTCAACAGACATTAAAACAGAGGATTTATCAACAGAACTTGCAAAAGAAAGTTCTTTAATTGCTCCAGACATAGCAGTGCTGCAAACAGACACAGAGACTGAACTTTTATTATAAAGCACTGGCACATCGTTACTTTCAGTAGAGGTAGATGAAATAATTTTCTCACACAATTGTGGTATAGGTATATTTTCATCAGAACTGTGCACAGATATCTCAGTAGCAGTTTCTGGTAATGTAGCTGTGTTAAGTGACTGCTGCAATACAGTGGTAGTCTCACGGTGATGAGCAGACTTGTTGCTAGGGGACCTGCAGTTAGGATTAACTATAATGACACCGGTAGAACCTTCAATCTTTGTGTCAGTAGAAGTTGGTATCTCCAGAGATGAGGTACTTTCCTTTGAGCTGAACTGCAGCTTGGATTCTTTATTAGTCTGGAGTAAGTGAGCTCTGGCTTGATGCTTGGCAAATAGCTTGGCCTTTGTTTGCTCCTTGATGTGTGCCAGTGTTCTTGTCTTCCCACCTTCGCATGGGTTCCCCATTGCTCCAGAGACTATGCTTGCAGCTGCTGCCACAGCTGCTGCAGCTGCCGCTTCTCTTTGGGCTCTTGCTTGCTGAGCTCTTGCTTTGATATCTGCAAGAGTTCTAGCCCCAGTGTTTCTCCCACTGCTGACCGATGTACTTGGGGAAACTCGAGGTTCTGGTTTAGAAACAGGTTGGCTCTTGATGATAAATGGTGGTCCAATTTTTGAAAGCTGAATCTAAAGGAAGAAAAAAACCCAATAATTTTAATGAGATCGACTAGCTAAAATCACCAGCTGTATCTTAAAGGGTCAGAGAAAGGTAATGATGGGAATTACTGTTCAGTATAACTGGACAGAAAAATGCTAAAAATTAATGATATTTACACTTCAGTATTTTATCACTCATAGCATGAATAACTGACACCTGCATTACCCTACTTACATTGATCCCTCTGACAGGAAGAAAGATTGAACTGGATGACAACATGATGCTTATCTGATAGAACTTGTCAGACCTGTTTTATATGTAGTGTATCTGACTAAGAAGATCAACAAACCTAGTGCGGTGATACTGAAAAAGAGCCTATGACTCAGAACTTGCTGCAAACGTGTGAAAAAAATAATGATCATGGAGCTCTTTCGCTCCTTGGTCCCCAATGACTAAGACATTAGGAACAGCCAGTCTTTTGCCAATACACCAGACAACAAATCTTGCCTTTAGATAGGATGTAGCAGTGTCTTCGCTGAGCCTGTTTTTCATGTTACACCACAAAGCAGTGGTATGAAAGAAGTGAATCACCAAAGGATATGCCTTTCCCTCCCTCATTCGCAATTTTAAGAGACTTGCTTTAGTACATCTCTGGGATACCTCCTACACTGCTGCATTTCAAAAATGAAATCCTCAAACCTAATAACATTAAAAATGTAGACCTTAAAGTTTTAAATACCTGAAACTTTAAGCAAAATAAAAACCTCTAAAATCACTAGGATTATCGGTATGTTTCCAGTTAGGCACATCTGTTTTCAGGATTAGAGATTAAGAGTTCTGGGACCACTTTATAACTCTTACACTATCTCAGACACCCAAGGGTTGGCAAAAAACCCATTCCAATTTCTTAAAAGGGAATGGCTGTCCACAGTAACAGGACTTAGTGGTTAATGCTGTGACTTCTATCCTGAAAGAAACTGAGAAAAAAACTAGGTAGTATTTGTAGAAAAAGTAGTCATAAGGTACGTCTGGAAGCAAGAGCCTATAGCAGAATGATGTAGGAGAACTGAGGTTCTTTTTCCTCTTTTAATTGCAAAGTATAGGAGTTTGTTGGTGAGATGACTCAAGAGACAAGTATTTGTTACACACACACAAAAATAATAGAATTGATTGTTAAAGATTATTTTTTGAAATGCTTGCCATTTTTTCAGTGTTCTCATTCACTGGCTGGAGGCATCAGGGAGATTCAGTTCTTAAGACTGTGCAAGACTGAAAGCATCTGATTTTCCATAAGAGATCAGTGGAAATCGATATTAAGATGGTACCGTAATATATAACCATTTATATAACCACGCAACTCTGTGCTGGTCTGGAGGGCTGGAATGCTTCACTTTTCCTAGCAGTTAAATTTTTATCTTACAAATAAACACTCACACTTACTACTGTGAGTCTTTAACATGAACATATTTTAAAGAATATCATAAACTCACAATTACTTCAAAACATCTTGCTTTCTGTTTCAGTAGCAACTTTTTTCAGTTTCCACTTTGCATCACCAGAACTGCTAAAGCTCTAAGTGCTTGATTATTTTTATTATAGTCATGACCTTTTTTTTTTTACTAGTGATCAATTTTCCTTTGTGCTTAGAGAGTGAATAGAATTTATTAAGCTAGATAGAGACATTCCAAATATGAAGAATATAACTAAACTCAAAATGGGCCAACTTCCAATTGCATCACTGCTCATGAAAATAAATTAGTTGAAATATTCTGCCGCACTAGTGATTAAAACAGTTAGCCTATTTGCCCTCCTGGCCATATTAACAATGTTCAGTGATTGCAGCAGTTAAATGCAGAAAAGGGCATTTCTGAATAATCAGGAACTAGTATTGCAAAGTCAACGGCTTAAGTTCAGCAAATTGGATCTAAAACTTGGCTGATGTCATCATGTACAAAATTAAAAGGGTCATAATGCTGAGCCTATACATAACTAAATCTATAGGTCCCTCTGTTAGGAAAAAAAATGCTTTCAACTGGAATTTACTTTCTTACATAGCAGAATGATACACATAAAATTGTTTGCTTGGCTGGTGTATCTTTTTTACCTTTTGCTTTGCCATTAACAAAGACATCTATACATATATCAATTAGACGCTTTCTTCTGATAGCTAGGTCTCTGTTTCCAATTAATTCTACAGGGAAATCTTCCACTTCAACCCACCCCAACCCCTGGACTTGCAAAGGGATTTCCAGCTATTCTGACTCTAGGTTCTCTTGCTGGATTAAGGCACTGGTTGTTTTTCTTAGTATTGGTTACAATAAATTACTGTATTTATTATTCATGCTTGCTGGAGAGTCGTACGCAGGAGAACAAGCGGATAATACAGTTGGCCAATTAGAAAAACAAGCAGAACCGTGTAGATGATGGGGAAGCTCTTGAATTAGATTAAGCAATAGATTCTGGAAAACTTTCCCTCGCATAAAACCAATTTTGTAGTAAAGACCCTGACTGAACAACTATAGGTATATTTACATGGGAAGTAATTTGGCATAACAGGAATGCAATAGTAAAGCAAACCCATCAGTACTAATAACCCTCATACCTCCAGAAAAAATACACCATGCTTTGTGTCTGGATGCAGTCAGTAGGAGGGAGATAATGAACCCTTAGTTTCCAAGTCAGTCTGTTTAATCATTGCTTTACCTTAAGAGGTGGAACTCGGGGCTCTTCTCTGGGTGGCTGTTCTTTATCAGATGGACTTGTTGATGAAGCACTACGGCTAGGCTGATCATCATCTATTCTAGCTCTCTTCTCTTTGCAGATTCCAAAACCGTGCTGTTCTGCTGTTTTCCTCTTTGGGATCTCTGGGTCTCTACTTTCATTCCTCACTTCAGGTGATTTGGTGGGTTCTAATGACTTGGAAGAATGTGAACTCTCTAGACGGCTTTGGGTGCTGCCTGTTAGCTTGTGAGATTTACTTCTGCACACTTCAGAGAATGCAGCTTTCTCTAGAGATGAGGTATATAGTTTATCATGTGGCTTTGATGGAAGCAGTTCGATATTTTTGCCAACTGATCCTTCTGATAAGACAGCTACCTCTGATGGCAACAGAGTACCCTTCTTGTCACCTCTTTGCTGAATGCTGTGATTTTTAATTTTGATCACCTCTGGAGGAGAGTGTTCTGGGATGGATGCAATGTAGGATTTCTCAATTTCAGAATGGGATTTACATGGCTGATGACTGAGGTTTTTGCTTTGGGGCTCTTCCAATACTGAAGTATCAGGTACAATTGTTAGTGGACTAACTTTCATATTTTCAGGGGCACTCTGAAGTTGCTTTGGCTGAACAACAAGATTCTCTTCTTGAACCACCTTAGGAATGGCAGAGCTTTCTTCTTTGAAAGTGGGAAGAGAGTCTTCCACCAAACAAGGTGATTTCCTTTGTTGCAATGCAAGTCTTTCACTGCTTGGGGAATTAGAAACTGGAGATGTCTCTGGTGGAAGAGGCAAACTATTTGCCACAGATGTTTCAGAAGTTAGAAGAACAGAAGATACTGAAGATGTTTCTGATGTTAAAGGCAAATCAGACATTGGAGATGTGTCTGATGTTAAAGGTAAATTAGAAGCTGGTGATGTCTCTGATGTTAAAGGTAAATTGGACATCAGAGATGCTTCTGAGGTTACAGGTGAGGTGGACATTGGAGAGATTTCTGACATTAAAGGTGTGTGCAAGTTTTCATCACTGGCCTTTTGCTGAATATCATTTTCAATGTTTTCAGTACTGGATGCTTCAGATGAGCAAGCTGTTTCAAGAGATGCTGGAGTACAGGGTTCCTCTGACGTTGACTGAGTGTCTCCTCCAGGAGAGGCAATACAAACACATGGTCCTTCTGGACTTCCGGAGGAAAAGGAAGTTTCAGAAACACAAGCATTCTCAGACAACTGTTCCTCAGGGTCACTTTGAAGCTCCATATCCACTGCAATGCCTCCGCCAGTGAACAAGGAGCCTTCCAGAGCAGCATTTTGCATTTTTGGTGCAATTAGCTCTTTTGCAGACTCAGAATCCTTCTCTGCTGTATCACTGACAGAGTTTGTGGATGAAGCTGATTGTGCTGGTGATACACAATCCTCCAACTGATCTATCACAACTGACATCTCCTCCTGAGGGCATTCTGACTTCAATTCCACTTTAATTTCAATGTGAGATACACTATCAGTTACATCATTCATCATGACACAGGACTCAGTGCTGTCTGCAAGCTGTACTGCCTCTGTTTCTTCATTTGTGCCCGTTGGACTTACTGACTCCTCAGAAAACTCATGTTCTGTTTTATGGTTCTCCTCTTGGCATTCACAAATACTTGTCTCAACCTCTTCAGCAATCTCCTCCTGAATGATTGATTCTTCAGGTATCAGTATATCTTCTGAGCCTGCCGTTAGTTCCTTGACAGGAACCTGTTCCATACTACAAGGAGATGGACAATAATCTCTCTCTTGTAAAGGTGGAGTTTTAGCACCTTTCTCTTCTTGGTCCTCAAAGGTTGCTTGCTTAGAAGGACCAGGTGTGCCAGAAGACCCACACAAAGAATTGCTTTCATCTTCATCATTGCTCTGCACTGCAGTGAGTTTCATTGATTCTCCTCTTGACATTCCCAGTCTAAATAAAAACACACACATTTTTAAAAAGGTCTTATCATCACAGGCATGATAAAGGAACAGGATCATCTTTCTCGCCCACATCTTTTATTTACAAAAAGGACATATTTGTCAGTTTAAAATAGCACTTTGGTCAAATAGTGGCAGACTAATTTATATATGGTTTTATATATTTTGGAAACCTAACTACCCAGATTTTCTTACCAGTGTTAAAAAACTGGTATATTATTCATTATTTAACTTTGTCACTTCAATGAAACAAAAAGCACTACTCATACTCTGTTTAAATTTCTGTGTGTGTTTTGTTTTTTTAAATACCAGCACAACACTGCAATACTAACACAGCAAGCATTACAGAAGAAATACACAACTGTATCTTCTTCCATCAGTAGCAGTTCTAAAGGAAATCCCTTTCTTCCTCCTCTACCTAGCTGGCTTACAACACAAAAACTTATTGCCCAATAGTTATCTTCACGGAATGAAAATCAGCAAAGGAATGGAGGACAGGATAAACGTGAACGCAACTGACACATGAACACAACACAAATACACACATGCTAGTAACATAGTGAAGAGGAAAAAATGTAAGAAAAATAAGATAATACAGGATTAAGGTCAGCAGAACATGTACTGAGCTACAGGCCGCTCAGTCTCACCTTTGTGCCTGGCAAGATCATGATGCTGACTCTCCTAGAAACTACCCTAAGGCACATGGTTGTTTTCCATGGAGGTGACAGCCAACACGGCTTCACTAAGGGCAAATCATGCCTGACAAATTTGGTGGCCTTCTGCGACAGGATTAAAGAGTTGGTGGATAAGGGAAGAGCAACTGACATAATCTACCTGGACTTGTGCAAAGCATTTGACACTGTCCCGCATGATGTTCTTGTCTCTAAATTGGAGAAACATGAATGTAACAGATGGACCACACAGTGGGCAAGGAATTGGCTGGATGGTTGCACTCAAAGAGTTGCAGCAACGGCTCAATATCCAAGTGGAGACCAGTGACAAGTGGCGTTCCGCAGGGATTGGTATGGGGACTGGCGCTGTTCAACATCTTTGTCGGCAAAATGGACAGTGGGATTGAGTGCACCCTCAGCAAGTTTGCCGATGACACCAAGCTGTGTGGTGTGGTGGACACGCTGGAGGGAAGGGATGCCATCCAGAGGGACCTTAAATCAGCAATAAAATTTAGAGGAGGTATACCCAAAACTAAGGCTTTGATTTCGGGAGCTGGCCATTCTGCCCTAACATGTAACTCAACAGTGGGAAAATAATAAAAAATAATGAGAGAAAGTACTTAAATCTGTGCAAGCAGCAAAGTAGAATCTGCCTGTGTAACAGCCAGGAAGAAGAATGGAAGTGAAACAATGCACACTGGGGAAAGGGCAGGGGGACCAGATTCTGTACTGTGGTCAAAATGGAAATGATGTGTAATATGACATTTTGCATAACAATGTTGATGTCAGGAACCTATCAACCCAAATGACATGTATCAGTGCAGACTGAGTCATTATCTGCCATTCTAGTGTCTAGCATTCAGCTAGCACAGCAGGACTGCTGGCTCTGTAAAATTACGAGTATCATTGTCTGTGCATGTGACAGTCATTTGTGACTGAGGAATGGGCTTCAGCTAGAGTTGGGTGCTCATGCTTTGCTGGTACTAAACTTCTGTTTCTTGTAGGAGGCCCCATGCCAATACCTTACATAGACCTTTCCTTCATGAAAGGTTGGTAACTGACTCGTTCTCTTGTCATGCACAATGAAAAGCTATAAGTTTCTTATCTAAAAACCTAATTACTATTTTTTGATACTAAAGGGATCAACACCTGGACTACACTGAGGTCTCAAAGCTGTTAAGTAAGAAATTCTGTCACTGCAGAAACACTTTAGTTAATGCCTTAATCTTTAAGTTAATCACTTATATGAAGGGTTCCCTTTGCCCTGAATTTCCTAAGTAAAAAACATCTAACAACAAAACTTAGGACATCTCATGTGATGATGGTTCCCACAGCACATTTTTGTCTACTAAGTATTCCGCACAAATTCCATTAAAACATACCTGAATATAAAAAAAATCAGTAAGGTAAAGAATTTGTTTCTATTTTATAATAATTAATATTATTAATACTTAATATTTTTAAAAACAGAGATGTAATTCTAAGTATTGATGGATTACCTTTTTTAGGCAACTTTTAAAAGGAAGATTCTTGAGTTTTAAAAATATGTGAATCTCCTTAAATTTTGATTTTTAAAAACCTGAATATAAGAACTGAATCTTCAGCTGCTGTAGAACACCAATTCTGTATCATCATCAATGAAATTGTGCTGACTTGACCCATTTGTGCACCTGGAGTGATACTATCTAATTCATTTTAGTCAGAGTATTTATTTATTCTTTGCATCTCACTTCTAAAATTAGATTAGTCATTGTCACTTCCATTTGTCTCTAGCCAATATTTCTTCTATGTTGTATATCATCTCAGTCAAACTATTCAAAACACTATTTGATTTTGGAAACTTTGCAACTAGCTTAGGAAAAAAAAACATTAGATACTACAGAAATATCTCTACTGGTCTGTAAAATCTGTATTTATATTTTGCAGGAGGGAAAAATTGCCCTAATACTCTTTTTTAAAAGATAATTAGAAAATACTCACATGCTTGGGCCTTGTAAGCTCTCCTTGGAATGAGTTTTTATGGACAAGTTATGAACTTTTAAAAAAGCAATTGTAATGCAAGTGTAGACACACCACTATAATTCTATCCACAACTTCTTATACTGGGGAATGACTGCCTTTCATAACTGCTTTATTAAGTTTTACAGCATATGACCTTGCTATGTGAAGCGGGGAATTATATTTTCATTTCCTCCTAAACGAGAATTTTAAGAAAGCTTTTATTTGTTTCAATACTTACTTTTCACCATAAAACCTTTCAAAGAATTTTTCTTTCCAAGGTTCTGTTTTCTTTTCCTTTTCAATCTCTTGTCTGATGCGCAACTGCATTTCTGGCGTAAATTCTCCTATAAAACAAATACTAATATATTGAATAAAAGTTGTCAAGGACTAGCTTAATATGGGTAATTACAAATTAGATACAAAGATGGTCTACAGTGATTTTTTTTTTACAGTCATCCAACAATTCCAAATTGAAATAATGAAAAAGAAGAGTGAGAGTGACATAGAGAGATTTAATTTACCATATAATATACTTTTGAAATACTAATGTTATTGCTGGGATTTAGTTGCATGCATTTATGTTTCCAAGGCTGGCAGTGATGAAAATGCTTGTTTTTTTGTTTTTTTTTTAAACTGCCAAAATAAGCTGCCACAGCAAGCTGTAAAAACATGCCCTAAATTCAAAATTGAATCAGCAATTTTTCTTTTGCTGAATTACTGGTGTACTGCACTTTCTATTCTAAAAGTATTTCTCAAATGTAGAAACAGATATATTCTTCATAAAAACAATTAACCTTTGGTAAATCTGTGAACAATCAGTGAGTTACCTTCTGCCAGTCGCTGTTTCCACCCTTGTGCTGCATATGCGAAGAATTCATTATTTAGAGCGGAACTACTGAGGCGCAAAACTCCATCGCTTCCCATCTAGAAAATAAGCCGATGGTAGCAGAAGATAGTGTCAGAAATAGCATCAGCTAATTTTACATAAAAACAGAGTTCCAATTAAGGGAAATGGGGAGGGATATGGAGTGGGAATAACAAAGAAAATTACCTACTACTATCAAACCAGCATTTTCATTATACACGGTACTGTAAATGCAAGTGGGCTAATCCAGCATCACTGTGCTCTCTTCAGTCATCAGTATCACTGATGATAACTCAGTTTACAATTGATTGATGTGTTTTAATCACAGCCCTCTATCATGAGCCTATGTCTAGAGCTATTGTACCTAATCAAAAATCAAGATCATTATTGTACTTGTGCATCTGCCTGGAATATGGTACAAAAAAAAATTCATTAAATGTAATGAAGACAGTAACTTTGTTGTTTCTAAATAAACCTAACACTCAGCTACAACGCTATACTGGCAGAAGAATAGATGGCAGGTAACCTTAACAAAATAGCTGGTGTAAACTTAGTGCTAAAACTAAGAACAGTTATACACATAATTTTATAGGCAAACAGTGAAAACTGTGGGAGAACATTATAATTATTTTTACGTTCTGCATCTGTCAAATATTCAATGATAAAACACCATTAGAAGTCTTCATTATAATATTTTCTAGAGTAACTTTTAAAAGCAATCCATCTACTGAGCTTTTTTTTACCACAAAAATTAAGACCTATTTTCAGGTTATGGGGATATGTCTGACTATTGAAGGAATTCTAAGAACTGAAAAAATTAATTATATAGAACAAATTAGCAGTGGGTACCACCTCTAGCATAATAAACAGACAATAAAAACAAACTAACAAGTAAAGAGAAAAAGAGAGGAAACAGTGGAAGAGGTAACGTTGCCAGAACAAACACTCTCACTATTTTACTCCCTGTAATATAACTGTTTGACAATATCCTTTGTGATCTAGAGTAAAAACCAGCACGTTTTCCAGCACATTTGCTTAAGTTTTAGCTATGTAATATCCCCTGATTCTCACTGCTTTCAAAGGCCAGAAAGAAGCAGATGTGTCAGAAACATTAACGATATTTAGCTGTGTCTCCCTTGCTGAGCTCTGTATTTCACTGGGAACACCGGCCCTACTTCAAGAGCAGTCTTTGCTAATTTACTCATTGCCCAGCTGACATCCTGTCCCACAAGAATCTCATGGAAGTAAACCAGAAAGATGTGAAATAGTATAAAGAGAAACAGAGCGATAAGCATGGACAGACAGACATTCGATTACAGCAAGAAAAGAGTATGTGCACAGTACCGGGTTCCTCAGCCGGATAGGAACCTACAATACTGCTGCCCGTGATTTCCTGCTCTATGGCATTGTTTTGCCAACAAGTCATAGGATTTGCATTCAAGTAGGGTGGATATATAATGCTCCTATGCTACTCATGATGTGGGTTGTGGAACACATGCATACTAATTACAGATAGGCTATGACTAACGCTGAAACTGGAGAAAAAACTGTAAAGAGATAGTGAAACATGCAGAAGCAGCAAGAAAATCAAGTGAGAGAAGAGAAAGGACATAAACAACATGTACTTATTGAAAAAATCAAATTGGCATGACATATGATCTTCTTTCTGCATAAATGGACTTCTCCAGAAGTATTTAAATTCCAGATTTAACATATTAAAGTGAGATTTTTAGATACCAGTGCCTCTTGCACCCGAACAAACGCACCAGTATATGGTTGAAAGTAGCACTTGCACAATTTCCTAAAAAGGTAAGACAAGAAGTTACAAAGAAAAGAATCACAAGTTACCAAATAAACAATTCTTTGTTCCTCAAAGAAAGGTGCTGAAGCTACCTTCAGTTTCAACATAAAAGGAGATGAAATACTAACACCCACTTGTGTCAGTGTAGGTTCTACTCCAAACTTCAGTAAATTCCAGATTTTATCCCTAATCCTGACAGTGTTTTTTCAGGAAAGAGTAATACAGACATGAAACAGTTATTTTCATATTTAACATCATTTAACTTCAAGCTTTCTCTGAAAGGCACGGTCCTCCTGAGACTCCATTGCTCAGCTGATGGCAAACAGTGTAGCCATACCATGACCCAGATCAACAAATCTCATAGGAAAGTAATATGTGGACAACAATTTTCTGTTAAATCAGGAAGATGATCCAACTTACCCTAAGGTCATATGATCATTAGATCTCATACAGAGTTGGAATGTACCAGAAGTGGCAGAAAGAGAATACCACTTTTCAGCAGCGAGCCCCTTTCAGATTGCATTAAACATAATATGAAACTATAGCCAAGTGTGATTGAGCTGTTTCACTAGGCTGCATAAATGAAGAGCCTTATGAAGACTGACAAGTTATATTACCATGTGAATATAAGAAGAACAGCTTCGTTGTAACCCTGTTGTTGTAAGGACATGTGAAAAGCAAGCTTTGTAGGAAGAGTTACTGTATCTTTTATTTTATTGGTTAATATGCTTGGGAAAAAAGTGCCAAGTTTTTGGTTACACAATTTCTTATGAGGTATGAAAAAGAAACTGTAAACTCCAAAATAAATGCTAGAAAGGGGTTCAACCAAATTCAAATGTTAACTGGTCCAGCTGAGACAAAAGCACAGGCTGGAACTTCAGAACAGAAAGCACATGTTAGCAAGGTCATAGGTAAACTTCACTAGTTCTTGTGAACCAGAAAAAAATGCTAGTAGTAAGTACTTGTGGGGGAAAAAAAAAGGAGAGGGGAAAAAACCCACACAAAATATAAGAAGAGCAGAAAGGGAGAATGAGAAGATTGCAGTGGGTTATCTAAGATGAAAAATTAGTGTAAGTCAAACAGCATTGGAACAACAGATTATTTGTGGACTGCATCTGAAAACAGACACACACTGCACCGACCACTTTAGATATCAATTGTAACAGCTTACAAGTATTAGGGAACCATGTTCACAAGATCAAAAATGTGATGTTAAAGATGCTTAGGTTAAGAAAAGTAAGAAGAACAAACTCAAGGAGTCACTGCTGACTTCATGATCATCACTGCCTCTGATGAACTGGCAGAGGAGGACCTTTCCTGAGACCTGTGTCACGGGACCACACAGATCATGGAAGATTTAAATAGCTGGAAGAGCCGAACAGACACAGACAGAACATAGACAGAACAACATACAATGATATAATGATACAGAAAGTGGAAACAAACTAATTAACTAGAGGACAAGTTTTCCATGATCTATTTTAACATGATATGAAAGAATAATTTCTAAATTATTCTAAATAGCTAAAAAACTATGGAGGAACGCACAAAAGTAGTTATTATCTAGACTTGGTACACATAGTTCAGGGTAAGTGATACCAATGGAAAAAACGCAGGAAAGACAGAGTTGGCCAGCTCCAATGAATTCACCAAACTTGTTCAGAAATTTGAGATCAAATAAAACCTGTGCTGGGAATGGAACAGGAAGAATTTATTCAGTCAGTTAAAAAGCTGAAAGAGAGAAGGATAAGGACAAAAAAGCTAAAAGAACTCACAATGGCCAAAGCGCTAAGGCGAATGAGACAGAAATTTCCAAAACATTGTAAGAAAAAAGTACTAAGCAGAAAGCAGATCCACTACCAAATGAGGAAAGCAACCCAAACTAAACTAACAAGAAGTTCAATCATTTAGCTATTTCTGATTCAATTAAAGACTTCTACACAGGGGAAAAAAAGTTTGAACAAGTTAAAACAGACACAAAATGAGCAATTTTACATTTAGTTGTTTTGAAAGAGTCTATCAGAAACAACAACACTAACAAAGACATTTTAGTCCTTTTCTCAGCACCCTAGTTATGTGAAATCAGGTTGACATTTCTTCTGCTGTGTTAAACTTGGAAGGACTAAGAGGTCTTCCTCCTACAATGTTAGCTAACAACCTCTACTGAAATCTTCTTTTCGTACCTCACCCAGAGAATATATTATTACCTAAGTCAAAAAGTTAAAGTGGAAAATGAAAATTTTGAAGCCAAAGGGTGTATTTACTTCTCTGTGTTCTGATGACAGAGACAAAACAATTAACCATGAGGTCTAAATTAGAATTTGAACAGACATGCCAATAAAGCAGTTCTTAAATACACTATTAATTTTTATGGTATTTAAAAATGCTGTCCAACAGAGACAGTGTGTTAATGAGCTGGAACAATAAACATTTCTTGGAAAGTTTATGTTTTATTCTGTTGAGCTTTAAATTTCTGTTTTTCTGATTAAGCACAAAAGTAGAATTATGTTTTCTAATTAATACTTCTGTGCAGAATTCACAGTGGCTTTAAAAAGTTCTTTTCATTGAAAGCAAACAAAAAAAACCACCCAACCCCAAAACTCCTGCTAAAACCCAACATCTGTTCGCATTACAAAATAAAGTCAAATGTTCTTATGAAAAGAAACGGAGTAATCTTTCTATGAACAACTACTTCAACTGTTTTCCTCCAAGTTCCACAGAAAATTATTTTCTGACAGTAAGGCGGGGATTATTTCTGTAGCTCAACCTGAAGATGCACACTGCTGGTTTAGTAGGGATACAGCAAGTACTGCATAGGTGTCTAGGTTATCTGGTCTTGGCTAGAATGTTCGAAGACAAGAAATTAGCAAATGTATTATTTATCTTTCTAATGATTCAAAATTCTCCTAATGTATTTATAAAACCATGGATGATCCACTGTATATAGTTCCTGTGTAGTATAACATATTTCTTACATTAAAGCTCATGTGTGAATGTCATGCCATTTGACCATAATACCTCACAATACAAAAATAAAAAATTGGTGAGAGAAGTGAAGATTAATCCAAATTAAGTGCTCAGTTCCAGTCAAGTAATTGTACATTTTCTGCAAACTGCTACTAACTTTCTTTCATGCTTTTATGTTTTATCTTGGGAGAAGAACAGTCCTATAATTCACAGACTTTCCCAAAGGTATGTAAAAGGAATTAAGTGCAAAAGATGGAAGATATGAGAAAATATATTTTGACACTTTTCCATTAAAGCCTCCAAGATATTACAAATGAAAAATTTAGCAGCATTTATATCACACACAGGAAAAATAACATTTTATATATGTACGTGAAGAGACACCACTGTCATTTTATAATATGGAACAAATGCAGTTCTGCACTACTGGGCACCAGCACCAAACTGACCTGTGATGAATGTGCAGGGAAAATGTAGCACCTGAAGATATGGCAACCTCAGTGACTGACCTTCTGAAGACAAACACTTTGGAGAGCTGAGTAGACAACATGCCCGGCCTGGCTCATGATCTCTTGATGATCACAGAACAAAAGTCTACAGGTGAGAGGGAAGACCAGCATCTGTATTTTCCCCCCAGAATCTCTAATACTAAGGGGAACTCTCACCAAGAAACAGAACTGTTTGAGTCCAACTACACAGATATAAACACTTAATTTAGGTACTGTGCATCATCATTTTAGAAGAGCTCCTCTGTTGCCATTAATAGTAAAGGAAACATAAACAAAATCAGACTCCTAATGAGAGCTTCTACCTTTGCTACCTAAGCTAGTCAGCATGAAACACACCCTTGCAACCTAAATCCAAAAAGAAAATCAATAGATAAGTTTGTAGCATACCAGATGCCCTCTGGATTAATCCCCAAAGGATTAAAAATTGCTATTGAAGGAGTACCACCGATCTAGCCCCTGTAAGAAATGACTGGAAGTTTCCCTAGCTTCAGGCTGGACCCACCCCAGGCCAGGGCTGAGCCAACCGGCGCCTCTGTGAATAACATATTGAAGAGGGGGCACGGAACAATGGGGTTGGCGCAGCCCCGGGCAGGGCCCGGCTTGAGCTGACCAGCCCGGCTGCCCAGCCGCCTGTTCGGTTTCTGCAAACCGACCTGCCGTAGCCCAAGCCTCTGCCATGGCTCACTCGAGAGTCAGTTTCCTCGGAAGCTGATGAAGACCTGCGGCGGAGAGAGAAGCAACATTTTGAGAGGAAGGACCACACAACACGCCGGTCAGAGAAGGGAGGCAAGAAGGAGAGAAGTGCCCCCCAGAATTTCCCCTGCAGCGTGGTGGAGATTCATGGTGAAGCATGTTTTGTCCCTTGGTGCAGCCCATGAGAAGATGCAGCCGTGGAGGACCCCACGTAGGAATTATGGAAAAGCCCATGCCAGAGCTGGGCAGTCATTGGGGGACTGTGGCCCCGTGTGGAAAGGACTCATGCTTGAGCAGCTTGAGAAGGACTCTCCCTTGAGAAGGGACCCAACGCTGCAGCCGGGACAGACTGTGAGGAGCCCTCCCCTGAAGAGTAGCAGCGGACTGACTGCAGCCCCCATTCCTTGCCCCCCTGTGCCGCCAAGGGGGAGAAGGTCCAGAACGAAGCCTTTGGGAAGAAGGGAGGGGCGGGGAAGAAGTGCCTTTTTAAGATGCAGTTTCTCTCCCTCAGTATCTTGCTTCTTGTTGTAAATAGTTAATAAATTTAATTGGGTTTTTTTTTGTTCTTCAGAAGTCGTGTCGGTTTCTTGCCCGTGACCCTACAGTGGTGAGTGAACCCTCCCTGTCCCTGCCTCAGCCCAGCAGGTGTTTAACAAAAGGACTGTCCCTGTGGCCTTTCTAAACCATGACAGTCAACAATCAACATTTTGACTTCACTGGCAAAATGGAGAACTGATAATTCATAGAACTGACAGTAATATAAAAGACTAAAGCTTGTTTCTGAAAAAAAGAAAGAACAACAACAGAATAATAATAAAAAGAATTCCAAGTATTCATACTTTCATAAATGCAGAATTAGCTGGAACAATCCCCAAGACTGTGGTGCTAGTGAAAAATGAGTTAAAGAAACCTCACAGTTCTTTAAATAAACAATACTGACCACACAGAGTGCAAAGCCTCCTGCAAAGGAATAATGGGCATTGTATAATGTGACCATGTTGTCTTAGTTAGGACATCACTGTTGATCTCACAGCATGCAGGCAATGGAAATAAGGTCAACTTACTAGGCAAGAATACCACAGCAGAACATGGTATAATAGGCCAAAATGGGACGCAGTTGGCAAGGGATACATCAAACTCCAGAAGAAATAATTCCGTAAGTACATTAGGAGCAAGAGGATGATGAAAGAAAAAGTTAGTGCACTGTGCAACACAGGGGGAAAACTAGAGGGATACAGAGAAAAAGGTGACATTCATACTGCCTTTTTTACATCCATCTTCACCAACTAGAGATATACAAAATGAAGAAATTAAGTGGCTATGCAGTGCTTCTGTAGACAAGTATTTGTGGCTTATGAGCACATGGGCTGATCACAAACTGAATATAAGTCAACCTTGCTACAAAACTGCAGAGAAGGTGAGCACAACACTGGAAGTTATAAATGGGAGTACTGTTAACAACACAGAAATCAGTTCTGCTCTCCTTGGTGTCACTTAGCACTTGAGCTGGAGCTGTATGTTCAATTTTGATTCTTGCAACTCAGAACTGGTACAAAACCCAAAGGAGAGAAATGAGGGGAAGCACAGATTTAAGGTCCTAGATCTACAAAGACTGCATAAGGGCTTCTTCTCAAGAAAAAGAAACAGGGAGATGGGGAATGTGTTACTGCCTTCATGTTTGAAGGCTATTGCAAAACGAACAGTAATCTCCATGCTCTCCATGTAGATGCTGAACTGAACAAAGGCTCAGAATTGCTGCAAAAGAGAGAAGAAAACTTTCTAGCAACGAAAAAAAATGAAGCACTAGACTTATTTGGAGAGGCTGTGAATTCTCCATCACTGAACAGCCAAAAAAGCCTTTCAGACAATATCTGTCAGGAAAAGCAGACATTGTAGATTCTGCATTAGTGTGTGTCCATACTATTTTTTTTCTAGAAAAAAATGTTACCATTGCAAAACGGACAAGGCAGTAAAAAGGGGGGCAGAACTTATTACTATATGTGCACTTGTCAGTCTCTGGTCTGATTAATTTCTGACTGACACATTCTTCAGAAACTCTAAGATCTGCTTGCACTTATATAAGCCTAAATTCCATATAATAACGCAAAACAGTGATTCTCTTGTTCATTACTTCGGCTAATGATCTGAGAACGAATTATGTCAAGGAGTTCTCCACAGCTAGAGCTCTCCCTGTCAAGTAATAGCGGGCAATTATAAAACTTAACTTTTATCCATCCGGATAATACTTTTCAGTGAACTTTCATGTATTTCTAGTACGAAAATCATTGAGGAAGTTTCTCCATGTCCTAAAGAATCCTGCTGACTGTTCAAGTATGCTGTTACCTATCTAAAAGTCATTTTTCCACTTATACAACTACCATTCAAAGGGATTGTGATAAATGGGACCAAACTAAAAGTATGCTGTAACAGTTGGCAAGTCTATTATAGAGAAAGAGTGTGAATGCGCTTGGGTAAGAAAAGGAAAAGCAGCTGTAGCTGTCACAAAAAATGTGTAAATTCTGTTAAACAATGGCTGCATTTCTCATGACAGTGTTTCTGTTACAGCTCAGTGATAAGCAAAGATCCTGTATTTTTCAGCAGTCAGTACTACATGAATGGTACCATATGGTAACAATATCAGATAATATCAGAGGCTGAACTAACCCTTGGTAATTGCAAGGAACAGATCATGCAGATAAAGCTTGTGAAAGACCACACAGTAGCCAATTACTCGTAAAGCTGTCAAATAAAGATTTCTATTGCTATTTAGCTTAGCTGAAATAAGACTGAAAAAGGGCATTTTTATTTTCCACAAATATTTCAGTCCATTTGATATACTGTGGCTAATACTCATATATATGCATCCACTATCTTCTATTTATACGAGTTAAACACTGCCAGCAATCAATGCTAACTTTTAATATGCAAAAGCCTTCCATGGGCTAGTTGCCTATTGTATGAAATACAGCACTTGATTATTAAAGTTGCTTCTCTTCACATTTAATTTGGTTCTGGCGGATTAAAAAGCCCAAATCCATTAATTTTTCTTTAGAATTTTTTTTATGGCTCATGTAAATTTTGGTGTCCTTCTCTAGATTCTTTCCAGAGCTTCTGAAGTGAACCTGCCACGCTTAATATTCAAGATGATGACTTAATATTATTTATTTAATGAAAGGGTATTTTATTTAGTGCAGCCTCCCTGTTGTTAAGGTTGACTGATGTTTCTGCTGAACTGTCCATAGTCATGACTACATCTTTTCGAATCTGATTTAGAGACTAGCAATGGAATAACCCCATCATTATTTCCAGTGCAAAATGGTGTATGCTTTCCTACATTAAAGCCCCACTGCCAGCATCAAGCTTCAATGTCTAGCTTCAACTTACTACAGAACTCCTCAGGATTGGATGATTTCTGAACTTTTGGGTAAACCTCACATAGTAAGGGTAACAGCCACAAAAAGAGCTCAAGAGTCCACAGGAGGTTCCTGTAGGTATAAGAGATAATTTGTATTTCCCTCAGAATTGGTGGGATGCAAGAGTCAGAAGATCCAGAAAAAGTCACTATATGGGGATAAATCAGTGGCACTACCACACCCTGAAAAGAACCAGCTGTGTGAGAGGCCCCACAAGAAAGTTGAGAACAGCAAAACGAAAACATCTTGAATGCAAGCTGCCACACAGTGATCAGCAAAATAAAAACACTAGACTTCAATAAACTATCAGATTAGTATCACAGAATCACAGAATCACAGTAGCTGCATAAGCTTTATTCAAAAAATTAAGAATTCTGTAAACTCTTTACAGAAATGATGCTAGGGCAAAGTACACCCTTGCAAATTATGTTAGTGTAGGGAAAACAAAAAAAGAGACAGGACCCTATCAGATTAAAGCACAAGCTTTTCATTAATCTCCAAGACCAGAAAGAACCCTATTGAAAGAACTAACCCGGCTGTGTTATTAGACTATAATATACTTCAGATGGGGATAGAAACCAGAGGCCAGACAAAAAATGAGATATACTAACAAAGGAAAACGAGAGCACTAACAAATCATCTTAAATCACATTAGAAAGCCAGCCATTACTGAACAGCTAACATGCTGTGTTTGTACTTCTCCAGGTTTTCACACATACAAAATGTAGATTTCAAATCCTGGGAAAAAAAATGGGAAATGATGCAAAAAAGAACCCAGAAGTTTACAAAGAAATGAGCACCAACCAGGATGGAGCTCTCAAGAAGGAATCATGACATTAATCTAAATGCCTTCTCTGGTCAGTCTGAGGAAAAAGCAGTGGATATCACCTACAGAATCATCACAGAATTGTGGGTTGGGCATGACCTTCAGAGCTCATGATGTTTTCAAAGCCATTCCACTCAGAGCTGCCTGTTTAGGGCCTTGCCCACTTGAGTTCAGAGTATCTCTGAGCAGAGAGCTTCCATAGCCTCTCTGGACAACCTCTTCCAGAGCTTAACCACTCTTGCTGTGAAAATATCTTTCCTGATAATCAAATCAGAATTTCCCATGTTTCTCCTTGTTTCCATTACCTCTAATGCTATTACTGTGTGCCTCCACAAAGAGCTGTCTTCTCTGTGACCTCCCATTAGCTAGCTGTGAAGGGCCATGAGATCCCCTCACAGTCTTCTCTTCTCCTGTGTGAACAAATCCAGCTCTCCTGCACTACAGCCTTTTAACCATCTCAGTAGCAAGTCCACTGGACTTGCTCCAATACGTCAATGTCTTGAAAAAAAGGGTATCAATGATCGCTTCTCTTGACCTGCTGGCTGTTTTCCTGCTCGTTCAGCCCAGGATATTGCCAGCCTTCTTCATTGTCCAGCTGTAATGCTGGCTCTTATTTAACTTGCTGCCTACCGAGACCCCAGGGTTCTTTTGGCCTTTTTTGAAGATGGGTGCAACATTTCCTTTCTCCAGTCATTGAGGACATTCCCTGATCTCCAGGGAATGTTAGAGAGTGGCCCTGCGAAGACATTAACCATCTCTCTCAGCATCCTTTGATGCAACGTTTAGTGTCACATGGATTTCTATGAGTCAAGTTTTCGCAAGGAATCTTGACTTGGTCCTTATCTACTGCTGACAGTTTTCCTGTTTGAACGCTTTGACAAAGCTCAGAGGTCTGGGAGATCTTGTTGGCAAAAAAAGAGGCAAAGAAGGCATTATGTCAGCTGCATATGTGTTCATAGCCATTAAGTCACACACCCCATTTCAGCAATGGTCCCAAATTTTCTTTGTTCAGTTTACTACTACTTATTCTTTGCTCCCCTCTGGATCTTGAACTCTACTTCAGAGTCACTATAGCTACGGCTATTTATAATTACACCCCCAACCAGCTATTCTATACTATTGAACAGCAGATCCACCTGTGCATCACCCCCAGTTGCCTACTCCATTACCAGAGTCAAGAAGTATCCTGACGCTCTCCAGAAATATCCCTGTTTTTATTTCACTGTGCTGCCCATCTGGCAGTAACAGGTAGGTTAAAGTGCCCATAAGAACCAGGTCCGTGATACAGACTTTGTCAAGTTATTTAAAGAAGAGTTTATCCACTTTCTCACCCTATCAAAGAATAGTTGAGGCTAGAAGGGACCTCTGGAGGTAGTCATCTTGTCCAAGCTCCCTGCTCAAGCAGGGTCACATAGAGCCAGTTGCCCAAGACCATGTCCAGACAGCTTTTGAATATCTCCAATGATGGAGAATCTACAACCTTTCTAGGCAACCTGCGCC
>VZTO01008283.1:0-42580 GCA_013400615.1 Syrrhaptes paradoxus | reverse complement strand
CACCTCAATTTCTTTCTTGTAGTGAGGGGCCCAAAACTGATCATAGTATTTGAGGTGTGGCCTCACCAGTGCCGAGTACAGGGGGACTATCGTTTCCTGCTAGAGTGTAAAGCTAGCTTGCTGCTTAAACTGTAGAGGGCCTGATCCCATGCTGAGATAGTACAGGAGGCCCCATCTTGCGTTGTGCCAGGGTGAAAGGCCAGATCCTATTTGCCACTGGTGGGATGGGTCTGATCCTGCACGATTCAAGTGTGAGTGTTCCTGTTCACTCAAAACTCTTTAGTGTTTCATTAAAGCAACTAGAGAAACAAAATGAATAAGTAATCATTGGAAATATCTCCAGGATCTCTCCTAATTTTTTTTTTCTCTTTTGTCAGGTGACATGGGAATGCAAGGTCCCAGAGGTGAGTCTGGAGTTACCTGCTTTCTCAGATTGGTAGCCTGACAGAGAGCCTGGTAGCAAATGGATTTTTCTTGCTCCAGAAGTTAGATAGAGAAGCCCATGCATTCTGTCGTTCAGGTATTGTTGTGATGGTTGGGTTTTTTTGCTCTTCTTCTGGGCAAAGAATTTCAGAATTTACAATAGAAGAGAGAACAGATCTCACTTTGAATCTAGAAACTTCTTTCATCTGGATGAAAGTCAATCCTGAAGCCAAGCTCTATCATCTGGTTTAATCACAGAGTGCTTCAGATGATTTTGCATGGTGTGAGTGATTCAATCATTGCATAAATACAAGGGAGCTAATGTGTCATTGCTGGAGATGGAAGAACTTGTAAATATACTAGGAACATAAACTCCTTTTTATGGAGTATGGAGGGTAAGAGAAGTGACAAACACGGAAGATCTATTCCCCACTGACTGTGTTACTTCTTTCTCTCTGCAGGAGAACGAGGACTTCCTGGTGTCCCAGGTGGGCAGTAGTACAATTCCTCTTTGAGGGAGGACATTTAGTGGCATCACTGTAGGCAAGAACAGATTTTGCACTGCAAACATAGCTCAAGGTGGTTCTCTGAGGAGTCAATATTTAGCATAGACTAAGTCACTTGATTAATACCTTGGTGCTGAGCTACAGACATAGCTCAGAGACTTGGTTACAAGCAAGACTTAAGCCTGACTTCCACTTAGTTGAACATGCCTAATTTCGGGGTGTAAAGAACCCAGCCTACCTTTGAAAGAATCCCACAGCTGTGTAAGTACTTGGCCCATCTTCCTTGTGCTCTTATGTGTATTGTGTTCTTCTAAAGAGATCCCTGTTCAAGTACTCATTTTACAAGTAATATAATCTTTACCCCATCTGATTAGTCCCTCCAAACTCCGGGTTCTCCTGATTTTCATGTTATTTGCTTTCATGGTACACAGACAAGGACTCTGAACATTTGTTTTGATTTTCTTTCCAGGCATTCCTGGTCCAATTGGGCACCAAGGACCAGAAGGACCGAAAGGACAGAAAGGCAGCATGGGTAAGCATCACTATCAATGCTGTGATTCTCTCACAACTGATTGACACATGGCATGGGAATACAGACGCCAGCTTGATGTGATCTTTGCCTTCCTCCATGGAGGTGGCCATGGATCCTCTTGCCCAAGCACTCCCATAAAGACAGCTTTTTTTTACAAGGCATTTGTTTCCTGTAGGTGATCCTGGCATAGAAGGTCCCATGGGACAAAGAGGTCGAGAAGGGCTACCAGGGCCTCGAGGGGAGCCTGGACCACCTGGATTTGGAGAAAAAGGAGACAGAGGTAAGAACTAAGTGTCCCATTCTTGGATAAAGCAGAGATGGACAACAGCTAGAGTTTGGTCCCAATTTATAAAACACCTCAATAGTAGAATTTGATTTGACTATTCAAATCCAGACTTCATTTCAGACATTTGCCAGCATGGACAAATCTGGCCTGAGGGAATTTTTGCCAAAATTACAATGGATAAACAAGGGCTGTTTTGGTTTGCCAGATCGCACAGTCATGTTTGAGTTGGCAGAACCAAAAGCACTTAGTATCAAGGTCATCTTCTTCCCTGTTATCCAAGTCAACAAAGCTGGAAGTTTTGTCTTGCACATCCTAAAGCCCAGAGAGATGGGCTTTTTTTCTTTGACAATGCATGCTTATTTGTCTGTTTTGAACTGACCAGTAGATTATTCATTACTTGCCAGAGAACAATTAACAGGAGATGGGATAATGGAAAAATGGGATNGATGATTTTGCATGGTGTGAGTGATTCAATCATTGCATAAATACAAGGGAGCTAATGTGTCATTGCTGGAGATGGAAGAACTTGTAAATATACTAGGAACATAAACTCCTTTTTATGGAGTATGGAGGGTAAGAGAAGTGACAAACACGGAAGATCTATTCCCCACTGACTGTGTTACTTCTTTCTCTCTGCAGGAGAACGAGGACTTCCTGGTGTCCCAGGTGGGCAGTAGTACAATTCCTCTTTGAGGGAGGACATTTAGTGGCATCACTGTAGGCAAGAACAGATTTTGCACTGCAAACATAGCTCAAGGTGGTTCTCTGAGGAGTCAATATTTAGCATAGACTAAGTCACTTGATTAATACCTTGGTGCTGAGCTACAGACATAGCTCAGAGACTTGGTTACAAGCAAGACTTAAGCCTGACTTCCACTTAGTTGAACATGCCTAATTTCGGGGTGTAAAGAACCCAGCCTACCTTTGAAAGAATCCCACAGCTGTGTCCCATCTTCCTTGTGCTCTTATGTGTATTGTGTTCTTCTAAAGAGATCCCTGTTCAAGTACTCATTTTACAAGTAATATAATCTTTACCCCATCTGATTAGTCCCTCCAAACTCCGGGTTCTCCTGATTTTCATGTTATTTGCTTTCATGGTACACAGACAAGGACTTTGAACATTTGTTTTGATTTTCTTTCCAGGCATTCCTGGTCCAATTGGGCACCAAGGACCAGAAGGACCGAAAGGACAGAAAGGCAGCATGGGTAAGCATCACTATCAATGCTGTGATTCTCTCACNCAATAGTAGAATTTGATTTGACTATTCAAATCCAGACTTCATTTCAGACATTTGCCAGCATGGACAAATCTGGCCTGAGGGAATTTTTGCCAAAATTACAATGGATAAACAAGGGCTGTTTTGGTTTGCCAGATCGCACAGTCATGTTTGAGTTGGCAGAACCAAAAGCACTTAGTATCAAGGTCATCTTCTTCCCTGTTATCCAAGTCAACAAAGCTGGAAGTTTTGTCTTGCACATCCTAAAGCCCAGAGAGATGGGCTTTTTTTCTTTGACAATGCATGCTTATTTGTCTGTTTTGAACTGACCAGTAGATTATTCATTACTTGCCAGAGAACAATTAACAGGAGATGGGATAATGGAAAAATGGGATCACAATTGTATTCTACGGTATCTATTCATGCTGTTATTCTGCAGGTGTCATCGGTGAGCCAGGTCCTCCAGGGCCACCTGGTCCCCCAGGTTCTGCTGGCCTTAAAGGTAAATATGAAGATGGACAGAGAGAGCCTAGCAGACTGTTTAGGAGTAAATTAACGTTCCAGCCTTTCTGTTTCACTTGCATTGCACTGCAGTAATCGGAAAGCGAACTAATGGTACTCATTTTAGATAAAATATACTTTGGTATGTGCCCATAACCTTCAGAGCAATGAATTCTTGGAGATTTTTAGTGAGAATGGGGATTGGCAGAGAAGTTTCTCAAAATACCAGTCTTTAAGATGTGTGACATTTCCAGCTGTTTTTTCTCTGCTTTCAGTAATAATAAGTTAAACTCTATATCCCTAACAGGCTTCTAACAAAGTTATAGCTCTACAATCCATGTAACTGAGTTAAAAACTGCACTACAAAAGCTTAGTCCCAGCTGAAGCACAGATCCCAGCATCTCAGCCGAAATGGAAGTCTTGTGTCTCTTTGTCTTACTTTAGGGAAACCCACTTCCTCTGTGTCACAAGAACTAAGTTTTGTATATTTGATGTCCTGGTTTTGAGGATGCCAGTGATGCAGATTCTTCTGGTGGCTGGGGGAATTCCAATCTGCTAAACACCTATTGAGTTGTGGATGCTTTTGGGCAAACCAAAAGAGATTTGTTCATTTTCTAATTGTGGTGTTACTGAAAGAAAATTAATGTTCCTTATTGACAGGTCTGATGGGTTCTCCAGGCCCACAAGGTCCTCCAGGTGAGTGCTGTATTCCTTTGCTATGGCATTTGGAGACTAGAGAAAACAAAAACAGGGTGACAGCTTCTCGCAGTATTTCTTCTTCAGTGATGCGTAGTGGTGAGTGGGATGGATTAAACCCCCTGTCTCATTTTTCTGCAGGTCCTCCTGGCCTACAGGGATTTAGAGGAGAAGCAGGTCTCCCAGGTGCTAAAGGTAAGCTTCTCTTCCCATCAGCAAATAGAGCAGCACTAGCTGATGTGCTTTTCTAGCACTGCTCTGAGTAGCAGACTTGGTCTGAGCATGTAGTGTTTTGATGCTAGGGGCAAAGAAGAGGATAAGATTAAGGGAAGGGGAGGATGAACTAGACTTAGTCAGTAATGGCAAGCACATATTAAGAAATACAAGAGGCATAGAGGTAACAGAGCAGTCTAGGTGAGGAAACATGGTTAGATGGATGGAGCTATATTGAAGGAATTTCCAGTTTGAATTTGCCTGATATTAGAGTACCTGTATGTCCCCTATAATTTGGCCTGATGTATGAAATTTCTTTCCCTTCTGACTTGTTATTACTATTTTTCCATCATCCATACATCTTTCAGGTGAGAAAGGAGCCACTGGAGCCCCTGGACCCAAAGGTATGTTGATCAATTAAATATCTTTTTTTGGATATTTTCTTTAGATTCCTTTAGATATGGACACTGTCTGTGGGCATTAACTCTATTCTTCTTTGGCTTTTTCTTCTTTGCTCTTGTCAAAAAGCAAACTTTATTTTCTGTGACGAAAACATTTTACAATGGAACAGTCTCACAGAATTGTTCTCTTTTTTGTACCACAGGTGATCAGGGTGAGAAGGGTTCTCGTGGACTGACAGGTCAGTGGATTGTTTTCCTGGAGTAACAACCTATCTAATATACATGCGTATTATTTGAGTTTTCAAATAACAGTATAGCTCAGCCAATCCCAGTTAGATATTTCTGAAGAAGTATAATGATGTTATTGGTTATATATGTATTGGTTACATAGTTTTATTTTTGCACCCATGTTTTAAACATATAGATCCCATTCTTGATTCTAGTAATCTTGGTAGGAATCTTTGTGTTTAGCTTTAGGGAAATTCTCCCTCATGTGCCCTGTATTCACTTCTCTTGAGCTTTTCAAATAGCCAGAGACAGTCATGAATCATGAGGCCTAAACATCCTGTCAATGCTGTTTTTCAATTGCAAAGCACCAAATATTGCTGACAGTCATAAACTGTGTCTTCACCAAGATTTCTTTGATTCATTTTCATACCATTTCACTACAGGTGAACAAGGCTTAAGAGGAATGCCTGGTCCTCCAGGAGAGCCAGGAGCTAAAGGACCTGCAGGTGGGTAACAGAAAACAGCTGGTTTTGTATGGGGGGCAATGTCATTTCCACCCAGAGTGTGTTTCTGTGAGCACAGACAAAAAAACAACATGGGTGTAGAATCATACTGGTTGTGATCCTAGGTCTTTTCTCTAGATAGCTAAGATTAGTCTATACTCAGAGACGATGTCCTACAGTTAAGTTTCAAGTTACCTTTTTCTAGATCTTCAGTAACTGCAGCCAGGGTTTCTTTCAGATGCAATATGATGAAGAGCCACTACCTTGTGTTTAGGGCTGTGCTCCACTTAGTAGGACAGGGCAACTATGGTACTATTTCAGTGGTCCCTAACAATCTCTTTTCTTTGGACAGGACAAGCTGGCCGTGATGGACAGCCAGGTGAAAAAGGTAAAGGATTGCTTTGAGGTAGAAGTGCAGGTACTTTCTGATTTGGCAAGAGGTTGATGTGCAAAAAGGGTGGGAGAAGATTGCAGCAGGTTCATGTTCTGGGATCTTGCTGTCTCAGAAGAACTGTAGAGACACCATTTAAGCATGGAACTGAGACATATAATGGAGCTGGTTGTACACTTGTGGCAGAGCTGTTCTCACCATAGAATTCTTCTGTCATTGATGTTCACCTCCCAGACACTGATGCTGTAACTGTCCAGTTGGCTATGAGGATACAATAGGTAGAAAGAGCTGCAGCAGAGCTGGTGACCAAGCTTGAGTGGATTGGTAGATTATAAATCAGTGACTTCTGGCTTATTAATGGTGATTATGTCCCTAGGTGAACCAGGTCTTATGGGAATGCCAGGAGCCCGAGGCCCTCCAGGACCCTCTGGAGATGCAGGACAGCCAGGTAAAAGCATACGGGGACCAAAAATACTTTTTGCTCAGAAAGTAACAGGATGTCTTTGTCAACAATTTCCATTCTTAATTTGAAGTTAAGGCTGGCAGAGGATCTACGTACTGTAAGATGGTGATGAAAGGAAAACACACAGGGAATCTAGACTCTTTGTGGTCTCCAGATTGCACATAGTGCAAACCACAACATCAGATACTATGATCCAACATTCAGTTTACATACCAGGTGCTAGGCCAGTTTATACCATTTGTGGGCTGTATGTTATAATTTTAAGTAAATGTCATCTTTTTCTTCCTGTCTGTCCTTTCCCCATCTGAAATTTGTTTAGACATCTTAGAATTCTTGGCTTTTTCTTCCAGGTCTCACAGGACCCCAAGGACCACCAGGTAGGTTTTTCCACCATGTTCCAATTTATCAATGACACACTTTTATATGGGCTCAGAAACCCCTTGTGATTTTCCCTTTATGCTGCTCGGGGCTTCCAAAGTGATATCCCAAGGTTTCTGTGTCTCCCTTGGCTTTTGAGGCAGGTTTTGTGGTTGGTGTGTAATTTTTGAGGAATGCAGAACCTTGGAGTGTTTAAAAATTTGCCTCTTCCTACAACATATTTTGCAACCAATAACATGTTTCAGTTCACTGTGCATCACTTGAAAGTCCTGCTAATCGGTAGCAGAAACAGAGGGGAGAGGATTTAGCAATAGAGGTGGAAACAGAAGATGTGACTGCAAGCAGAGGTGGTTTGGGAGGCAAGTCATCAGGTAATTTATCCAGGAGCCTCAGGACAGGGAACAGTACCTGGAAGAAGCCACAGGTGAATCTAGGGAGCAGTGCCATCATCCAGGGAGGTGAAGCCCTTAACTATGCCCAGGGACACTACCAGCTCAGTCTGCAGTTCACTGAGAATGCCTCCATTTGCTGGCAGAGACCTGCTTATAGGCTTGAGTAGAGAGTTCTATAAACCCACAAGTGAAACTCAACTGAGGCACCTGGAAAAAATAGAACAAACAATATTTGTAGTAACCATTTTAAATTGTTATCTACCTCATATCAGGACTTCCAGGCAATCCAGGCCGACCAGGGGCTAAAGGTGAGTTTTGTTTCTTCCCTAATACTAATTTTCTCTCTAAGCACTTCGTTTTATGGATGATTATCTGCTCTGCTGACCAGTCCCTGAATCAACAGTGGCATCTAGTGGCTTTAGGAAGGGAAGGTTTAAGAAACAGATGGTAGCCAAAGCCTGCTTGAGCATACACGACAGGCAGGTTGTCTGCTGAGACACTCAGCATGACAGTTCTCCACTGAGAAAGCCTCATTCTGCCCTGAGCATTTGAGTATGATGCCTGGTGACTTCAACGGAAGCTGTGTGCCTACCTTGGATAAATCAAGGCCTACACCTGTTCTGTCAGATGTAGTGCTTGGAAAGCTGATCAAAAGATTTCTCAGGATTACCTGAACTCTGATGCTTCTCCCATGACCTTCTAGTGCTATGACTTCTCAGACAAGAGGTCCAGGGCAAAGAGAACAGAAATCAAATATTTAGTTAGACAATGTCATTGAGCTGGTAACAAATCTTTCCCAAAAAAATAAGTTCATATTTTGTCTCTTTTTTTTCATAGGAGAACCTGGAGCTCCAGGAAAAGTCATAAGTGCAGGTATGTAGTGCTGTGAGAGCTCATCTGCTTTTGGAGAATTTTCTCTGTTTTTTGCTGTGCCTCCTAAATTCATCTCAACTGAGTGTCAGACCTGTACTGGGACTCCCTGTGTTGGGAGAATACATGTGCTGTAGAAGTGTGATTTCTTAAGGACAGGTTTGTTACACATTCACTGTATGTGTGTATATATGTGTATGAGTGCAAATTTATGTGTTTCTGTTTCAGAGGGTTCGTCAACTATTGCTCTGCCGGGCCCACCAGGTCCCCCAGGTCCAGTTGGCCCCCCTGGACCCCCAGGTGTTCCAGGTGAGGAAACTGCTCCTCTGCTGTGTTTTTTGGAGGCAGCTTGCATTGCTGTGCATCCAGTTCTTCTTTTAATGTGTGTTGTTTATTGTCTCTGACAGGCTGCCCTGTCTGGGAGGCAAGATTGCCAGGCGGTCTAGATACTCATGGTCCTCACCCTTCCCTGCAGAAAGACCAAGTTCTCAGGCCGAGTTAGGGAGGCAGCAGCCTCAAGGGAGAAATAGGATATGATCACAGGGTGGCAGGACAGAAGGGAGGGCTGAGAAGATGAAGAAACTGGAACAGTCCTTTGATCTGATGAGTACGAAGTAGCGATAGGTCAAATCCAGTGAGTGGAATCAAGTTCGTTTGCCTCTCAGGAAAGCAGGCTTGTGTCTCGTCCATCTTACTGAAATCAGGAAGTGCTTGTTTTCCAGTCTTAGCTTTGAACTCAAGACAGTAGAAGTCCTATGTGAGCATCTACAAATCTTTCACACAAACACACACACAGAGACTCCAGCTATGCACAAGCTTGGTCCTCAGACTTCTCTGTCGCAGGACAGACAGCACCCTACAGCATGCTGGTGTCAGGCAGCAGAACTCCTGAGCCCTGGTTCTCATGGCGTTTCTGTGCCTCTCCCAGCTGCGTAGCTGGAGCTAGTCCTGAAGCTGGTTTGGTAGGACTAGCCTCGATTTGCAGCAGGGAATGAGAGCGGAGGGTTGGGCCTATTGCATTTCTGTTGTGGTCAGTGACATTCTGGTTGTTTCCCCAGCCTAAGAGGCACCAAGCACTTTAGTTGCCATATGATGGAAAATAAGCCTTTTCTTCAAGGCTTCAAGTAATACATGGGACACTGGTGAATTCATACCCCGTAGCAATTCCATTTACTTGTGCAGACAAGTACATTATTTGATAGTCTCAGTTCTTATAAAAGACCTATTGATTCTTTCCTGCTACTGTAAAATACAACCAGGGAAATCTAATGCAATCTGTTTTTTTTTTTCCCTTTGAAACCAGGTCCTGTCGGACCAGCAGGTCTCCCTGGGCAGCAAGGTACCATTCTCCATTACTTTGATTCTGCTTTTTAAGAGAACTGAATTTATTAGTCTTCCTTTGTTTCTAATTCTCTCAGCCCTTGGCACAATCTCTCTCCCTTTTGTTTGCAGATTTCTTCCTTTCAGTTCATTTTGCTGCATTATGTGGCTTAATTAATCTTGCAAAAAATTTCTATTCATTTTTTTCTTTCCCATGGGAAGAAGGGGGGTGGTAAAAGCTAGTGTGATGTGGTTGCTGCAACTGTCTTTTTTTTTTAATGTTATTTTGTTGTGGAGGCCAGTTTTTCTAAGGCACTTCTCAAGTGTGGGAGGGGATATAGCCTAGCTGGATACCTCCTGCCATTTTGAAATGTAGGAGGACAAACTAGAGCCAAATTGGGAATAATGTCGCTATGAAACCACGGCCACTTGGACTGGCATCTGTTTGGAAGGGCCTGAACAGACCTGACTCCTAAGAACCTTAGCAGATTTTCTATGATCCTGTTAGGGCAAATTGTGCAGTAATTTCCACATTTGAATACAGTGTCCCTCAGAGCCAGGGACTGAGTTCATGCTCCCAGTTCACATAAGGAAAGTCTGAACCTGTTGTCGAGGAGGTGAGGAGTGAGTACAAAATGTCACCCTTTCTCTGTTAAATAATTAACTTTCTTTTTTTTTTCTTGAAAAAAGGTCCACGAGGTGAGAAGGGATCCGCAGGTGAAGCTGTGATAGAAACTATCAAAACAGAAGTCTCATCATTAGCATCTCAAAGTAAGTGGGCCTGTCTTTCCACTCCTTTGCTTGGAGAGGTGTCAGAGGCCTCAAAGCCTGCTCACAGCTGACAAGAGATGCCGCTACCTCTTTCCCCTAAATGTGACAAATAGCAAGTGTATGCGTGTATGTTTGGTTGTGGGACAGCAATGCCAGCTGCTTCTTCTGCTCTTGTTCTCATCTGTGCATCCCAAAATGCTTTCAAAAGGAGGTAGATGGCACCAGACACATGTCACAGAGAGGAAAGCTAAGAAACGGTGACTGGTGAGCAGTCCTCAACCGCAGATACGGTCACAGAGCTGTGAGGTTTCAGCCTGATGTTTTAGCCACTGTGTTTGCATGGGGCAGTTCCCTATGTAATATGAACACAGGACCATCCATAAGAGAACCAGTTTGAAAAGGCACATTAATCTAAGCAGCAGAAATCAAAATCTCTGTAAATTAGAGGACAAATTCACAGGAGAGCAAATGCTATTTTAAGATGAAAATAAGTGGAGCGGAACAGAATGGTTTATCAGCATTCCAAGAAATGTATTTGCTTTCTCTGTGCAATACTAGATGTGTGGTGTGCTTGCAGTTAGTATTTCTAGGATCTGGGACCTGTGCAAGTGTGCAGGAGAGGCAAGGCAGAGGAGGGCATAAAATCATAAATGGTCCTTGCCTGATCATCATCTGAATGGGGACATGATCCAGACCATGCTTCAGTACTGTCCCAGCCCCCATTCAGGAGTCTTGGGTCTCAGCATCACTGAACATTGAGTTTGTCCCTCAGCTTAGAGGTGAGGATACATCTCTGATCAAGATAACACATTGCAGCTACTTGTTAAATAATGTCTGTGTAATGTTCTCCTCCCAAAACTTGCCCCTTGTTGAAAGAATCTTTCCTCTCCTTAAAAGTTCTTTCCCTCCTTTTCTAGCATTTGAGTTCTTTGCTCTTTCAACCATTACTCTCCAGAGACGTGTCCTCCCTGTTTCCAAAATGCTGCCATCCTGCTCAGCACTGTATTTTGCTTCATGTCCTAACCTGCATGCTAGCAACTAAACGTGTCTCTTCTCCCCTCTCTGCCTCAGCTTTGGCTTAGGTTGCTTAGGTCATATAGGTCCACTTTTGACTCTAAGAGCTTCTAACAGCAAATTAACGATGGTGTTGCCATAGCAGCAGTAGCTCCATAGCAACAATTTTGTGGTTTTTGTGTGTGTTTCATTTGCACAGTGCTGGCAGATGTACAAGGGCGAGCAGGACCACCAGGTCCCCCTGGACCACCAGGTACGTAATACAGCAGAGCTCAGTAAGTAAACAGGGGGATGCTAACACACATGGCATGTTTCTGGGCCATGTTAAGTAAATGTGCTATAATACCCCTGTTTCTTTCTTCATCAGGTGAATCTGTGCAGGGACCCCCTGGACCTCGTGGTCCCCCAGGTAAGAGCTTTTTTCTCTGAAACAAACCTGGAAAGTGGGAGGTTTTTCTACTGCTTCTGTTCTGTGCTTTGCAGTATCCCAGATGCAATCTTGGACCTGGTGGAAGTTAGTAGGGCTAACTTTGCTGGAAGCGGAATTTCACATAGTGGGTTCCTGCTAGCACAATTTCACTGCAATATAGTTTCACAGCAGCAAGATGCTGCCCAAGAGAGGAGATTTGCTTTGTGAGAGGTTTGCTAGCCAGAGTAGTAATTCATACAAGCCATACTTTTTTGGAAGACACTCGACATTCTCAAGTCCCCAAAGGAAGGAACTGCAATCAATTCTGTCTTTAGTTCTTACTTGTCCAGCCTTAACTTCCAGCTGGGGACAGATGGAGCAGCTCTTATCATGAGGAACATATCCCCACTTGACTTCCTGTAGCACAGATTTCCCTTTCACAGCCAGAAGACAGGAGGTGCAGAAGGACATGAGATGGGAGCATAACCGCATTCCTTACTTTTTACTCAATAGCAAAGGGGAGCAGGTGTGTGATGAAATGACCCTTCCCTCTTAATGTAGTGAGGGCCAGCTGGGATGGGCACTCTATACCACAAAGGAAGGATTTCCCTGTCCTATGTCTGCTGTGGTGGCAAATGATAATGAAAAATAACTAACAGGGTAGATGTGTGTGGAGAAAACAATTATAGTAGCCTACACTTGGAAATATTTGAACTATGGCCATGGCTGGAGATGTAGCAGCTCTGATGTGCTTTTACTTAAATTGCTGAGGTTCATCCCTCCTGAAGCCTGTTTCTGTCCCTTTTGCATAGGAGAAGGATTGCCAGGACCCCCAGGCCCACCAGGGAGACCAGGATCTTCCATGTCCACCTCAGGTAGGTTCTTCCCACTCATTCCCTTGCCTGTGCCTTGGGACTGTCCTGACTGTTGGGGCCTCAGAGAGCACATTCTTGGCTAGGACGAGGTGGAGCCAGAGGAAACTTGTGTCATTTTCTGTTGAATGTCATGAAGAAACTTTTTTTTTTTTTTTTAAATTACAGAAGCATTCTTCACAGGCCCACCAGGTCCACCCGGCCCACCAGGACCGAAAGGAGACCAAGGTGCGTATATCCTGCTGCCTCACCAAGATACTAGATGGATCTCAGACTGAAAAGGAAGAAAGGGCTTGGAAGCAGAAAATGTCCTGCCTTTCTGTGGCTGTAAGAAAGCGCAGTGGTCACTAAATAGGACTTCTGTCTGATACCATAAAACAAATCAGTCTTTGTTGGGAGAAATTTATTAGCCTCCAGTATTGGTGTCAAGGCAATCACTGAATTCAGATCCCAGCCTTGCAAGACCATTAGATTCCGGAGCATTCAGAGCTTCAGATGTGCCATTGAAGTGGAACAATCTTCTTTGCAAAATGCAGTGTAGGCTTGGCTAAGTCAGTGCAAGGACGTGGCTCAGCTCTCAGCTGGCAGGAAAAGACAGGACCTACTCCCTTTACCCATTCCTTCCCTGCAAATTGAAGGCCATGATAATATTCTGCAGTGTGGGCTGGGATGTTGCAGGTCAGAACAAAGCAAATGTTAATGCTGTTCCTCTGCTCCGCTGTTCACAGGTGAACGAGGTCCACGAGGATTCACGGGTAAGGAGGCTTCCAGAAGATATCAGTAGGGTGTGGTGTAGCTTGCCTGTGTATATGACTGCTCCTCCATTTCTGTGTCCCATGCAGGAGAACCGGGTGAGCCTGGCCTTTCAGCATTCTCCTCCCATGGTTAGTCTGTGCACCCTTTCCTCCTCTGAATTCACTGTCCCGAGGATGAAACCAGGGGGCAAAATCCTGCTCTATTGATTAGTTTTAGTGGAGCTGGAATTTTGTCCACATGCTTTATTCCTATGAATCTCTCACTCTTCTCCTACAATTGACAGGTGACAGAGTTACCATGCAAGGACCTCCAGGACTTCCAGGCCCACCAGGCCCACCTGGACCCAAAGGTGAAGTTAAAAGTCTTCCTTCTTTATTTGCTGGTGGCCTCATACAGCCAAGAGTGGTTGAGACAAAGAGGATGAAGCAAACCTGTCCTTTGAGAACAGCCGTGCCTACCCCTGACTTTTCGGGCAGAGCAGGACCATGGCAGTAGAATTGCTCTGAGCACAAGGCACATGGGCAGATTATAGAAGGCTCAGGAAAGCTGTTGTGGCCTCTTCCTTCTGCCCTTCCTCAACAAGCTGCTAATTCAAGATAATCATTACAAGGTCTGGGTCGTGGCTTCTCTGAGAACATGTATCTCAACTGTTTTACATGACAAAGTATGCAACATGCAGTGACACCCATTACAATTATTTGTCTCTCTTGCTCTGTTTTCCAGGTGATGCAGGTGTCCCAGGCGCTCCTGGCATCCCAGGAGCATCTCGAGGTAAGAGGCCAGACCATCATTGCCCTGATATTATCAAGAAACGCTAATATCCTGGTGGAGACTTTGAAAAAGCTCCTTTGGGTTTTAAGTGCGGATGCCAACCTAACACTGATGGGATTTGTATTCAAAACCTCCTTTTTCACAGCCTCCCTTAAATCTGACAGTTTAAGAATTGCAACTTTTCTGTTTCCGGCTTACTGAGAATCCTTTGAGCCAAAGTTTGTCCTCATGGGACATGAGAGAAAGGGATTCTAAGTTGGCTAACCATGTTCCACAAGAGATTAGGGAAGCTGCATTGAACCTTCTTGTGGAAACACTTCTGATAAGAACAAAAGTGCCCTTTGTTCAGTTTTACTTACCCTCAGGTGGATTCATGTGAATTAAGATGCTTTCATTCTGAATAAGAGCATCTCTGTATTCACGATATTAATGCAGTTTGACAAAAAGTGCATGTGGATTAACTTAAGCGTCCCTCCATGTGAACAAGCTCTCTGCTTCTCCACATTATGTCCTAGGAATATGACCTCAGGGTGCTGGAAGGACAGACACCTTAAAGAGCACAAGGTGTCACTCAACACCACAGTGACAAGAATCACACAGGGCCCACCCATATCTTGCAACGGAGCTGGTGCTTCCCAGGCTGGCTGGGACTGGGGACAGCAGGGCAGTGAGGTTAGCCTAATGGACTTGAGTGCTTTATGGGTCTCAAAGTATATTTCTGTACAGCATTGCACTCTGGTGCACAAACTGACCAGGTCTGTCAGTACAAAGCCAGTGAGGTCTCTGGACTCAGCCCTGCAGGGCTGCATAGGCTGAATTATAAGATGCTGGCCTAATTCAAGACGTTATTCATGGCCTAATTGCCTAATTGCCCATGCTCAGACTGTGTCTAGAGATGAAGGAGGAGCCCCTCAATAGTCCATTCCCAAAGCTCTTTCCAAACCTGTGGGAAGAGCTCAATGGAGGCACAATTTAGCAATTGCTTGGTCTAACGTAACAAGTCCAAAAACATTTCTTCTCCTTACAATGCTTTCTGTAGGTGGATCCAGACAAATTCAGGGACCTCCAGGACCTCCTGGGCCACCTGGTCCTCCTGGCCCAGGTGGAAGTTCATCTCAAGAGATTCAACAGTATGTCACTGATTACCTGAAAAGTGAGTATAATGAGATTTTGCCGTGAATCAGCAGATGCATTCCCATCTCTCTTTTGCTTGCATTCCCACTCTCCCTTTAGAAGCACAAACCCTTCTGCTCTGGCCTTATTTTGTTGAATGCTATGAAGTGCTGTTGCCTACTGTGGCCTCTGCAGAACTGTCCTTCTATCAGTCTGCTTTTTGCCAGGGAAATAGGGTCCAGTAATTTTATATATGGCTGTTGTCTTCCCTCTAATGATGTGGGCATATCTTGGGCTTCCTACCTAGGTGACACCGTGAGGCATTATTTGACTGGTGCCCAAGGCCCACCAGGCCCTCCAGGCCCACCTGGAGTCATCACCACTGCAGATGGGATGAGCTTGGATTATGCGGAGCTAGCTACCCGTGTTATGAGCTATATGACAAGTAAGCACCATTTTGGTAAGCTCTATACCGAGTCATGCTCTCGGCTGAGCTTGTACAACAACTAGAAGGTGAGAACTGAAGGAGAAACAAGTCTTTAAATAGCAGCACCTCAGCCCAATTATTCGTCTTCTGCAGACCCCCACAGCTGAGATGGCCTCAGATCTTTGTCCCATTTTGATGGTTAGATTAACTAACAGTTGCTGCTGATTAAAAAGTTTCCCATTAAACATAGCTGTTAGACCTGGTAATGTCCCCAGGACCCAAACAGAGGTGGCTGTATTTGGTATATATGGTCGCAGGTATTCTGGGTCTGTCTTGTATGCTTGAGGCCCTCCTGATGTAGGTGAAATTCCCAGAGGTTTTGGAAGCAGCCTGTAATCTCAGTCAGAAAAGCACCAACCACACTGCTGTGGAGAGAGCCAAGCTGTGTGAGACAGACAGCAGCTGATTCTGATTCGTGGCTGGGAGCATAGGAAGCCCATTCCACCAGTTAAACTGGCTTAATTCAGTTTTCCTTTGTCCCTGCCTGACCCTTCTTCACCTTCCATCTCCTCTTAACCCTGCCTGACATAAAACCTTTTAATTCGCACAGGCTCTTCAGATCGCTATCAGTCATTTGTCAGTTCAGTATCAACTACTTCCGGTTTGTACCAAGAACTTCTGGACATGCTGCAGAGTAAGTGACCCTGAAGGGAAATATGGGGGATGGGGGTAAAGCATCCCAGCAGCCTGGTGATCTGCCCTTCCCTTCCAGTCTTCTGCCTCCAACTGCAGGCCTTGCTTCAGAAGGCAAAGGCCTGCCATAGGTGCTGCTGAGTGACCTTCCAAGTCCTTTGGAGACAGATTTATGTGTCTTGTACTAGAGACTTTGTATGCTTTCCAGAAGTTACAGTTTCTTACCTGTGTGCTTTTCATGCCCGCTGTTGTAACTCTGTGGTTTCTCACTCTCTTGCTTCCCTTTCCCTCCCTGGCTCTCTAGGTGGCATCTGCCTATGTCCCTCCTTTTCAGGAATTCCCCACAATTTCCCCAATCTTCCACTAAACCTTGGGACATAGGTTAAAGCCTTGAGCTTCTGCTTTCCAGCTCCTCCACTCTCTCAGGGGTCCCCATTCCTTCTTGCCCACTCCAAAGCCTTGCTGTCTTTGCTCTTAAGGTGGGGAGGTTACCCAGCTCTGTATTCCTTTTGACACACTGGTACTGTGGGCTGGTAGATAAATCACCAGGATGTCGTTTTCTTGTGCCTGAACATATTGATGATGCTGGCCAACACTGTGCTCCTCTTATGTGATCCACACTTCAAACAAATGGCTGCTGGAATGCCACAGAGCTCAGCATGGTCTTTTCCCTTTACCAAGATGTTGTCCAGGGTGTCTGGAAGAAACAGAGCACAAGGCGGTCCCTTTGTCAATCCAAATTCTCAAACCTTGGCTGGCAGGATGTTCCCAGCCCTGTCTCAAATGTTTGTGACACCACACATCAGGCAGATCACATTTAGAAAATGAGGCGAGGAAGGAAAGCAGCTTTGCATCCAGGGGGTTTGATGGTCTCCATAGTGGTGGGGACTTAGCTCACAGGCTGGGAACCTCTCATACCTGGCATCTTTGCAGCAGCTGGACAGTCTTAAAAGATGCATTTTTCATTTCCAGGAGAAGAAATTCGTCAGTATCTAATGGGACCTCAGGGCCCACCAGGACCTCCTGGACCAGGGGGAGATGGCATGTCTCTGTCACTGGATTACGATGAGCTGACCAGACGGTTTATCAGCTACTTGACAAGTAACGGTCTTTATTCCTGTGCATTTCCCTCTGTTCCTTTGGGAGCTGAGCAGAAAGCTCATGCTGTGAGTGAAAACTCTTCCCGTGTCAACTGTGTGAATCCCTCTGTACAGAGACCTCCTTGCAGGGGTTGGGAGAGACTTGGAGAAAACAAAGATACACTCGGCAGCTAAGATACCACCCACAGACTCTAGTAATGAGTTCTTGCTTTGCTGAAAACTGAGCTTAGGAAAATAATATCACCTTAGCCATCTTAGAAGTCCCATCAACACCTTCAAGTGCCTTTATACCCCTTTTCTCACTGTCTCTGTGGCCAGGATATGTGTTTCTGTGGAAGAGTTGATCTATGACCACTTTGTGCCAAGGTAGCCCAGGCAACAATCTCTTAGAATTTTAGCATTAGCTGAAATAAATTCTACCTCTCTGCTTCATTTAGCCATCTGTAAAGGGGTGACATGGCATGTCATCAGACAGAGCGAATTCTGGAGCTTCCCCAACAGCAGTTGTAACATGTCTAATCCTGGTAGCTTCAACTGTCTGCTTAAAAGCAAAGCCTGGTCTGTGCCTTACTGTCTCTGAACTGCCCTTGGAGCCCAGATCTCACTAAAGGGTTGCTCCAGAGATGGTGGGAATTTTCTGTTAGGCTCTGGAAGCAGGAAACCACTGTTTAACAACAGCACCCCAAGCAGGACAGATGCATTTTATCAGCAAGTACATTTCACTAAACCAAATCACAAAGGTGCAACGTTTTGCACCAGAGCTGCTTACAGATAGGCAGACACGGGGAGAGCAGCTCATGCATCAGCCAGTGAGTCACAGATAAGCTACATGTCTTGGGGTGCCCCCACACCCCTGTGTCAGGGGTTCATGAGATGTGCAGAGCTTTTGTCAAGAATAGAGACCTGATGCCTTCCTGTCTGCAGGTGCTCTAGTATTGGGAGTAATGGGGCAAGTTTCAACTCTGGTCCAGAACAAGGCTTGAGCCCTGCTTCCCAGCGTGATCTGCTGATGGGAACGCTCCACCCTGCAGGAGTTCCTCCTGCATTGCCTGTGAACAAGCCCAGCAACTTGTCTGCTCACACTGTAACAGCCTGTTTTGATAATGTACTACTCTTGGATCTGTTTGATTTTGCAGATTCTGGGCTAAGTATTGGGCTCCCTGGACCACCTGGGCCTCCAGGGACACCTGGTATATCTTACAGTGACCTGACAGCATACCTACGAAGTAAGCCAACTTCCTGATTCCCCTACACACTCCCAAGATTTTTTTTTACAGGCTTAATCACAGAATTTCCCCTTTTTTCCGTCGCCACAAATAGCCCTCTATGAGACTCTGATGGTCCCTCTGCCTTAGGCAGCAGTACTGCAGCCCCCTGGGCTCTGCCAGGACCTGCACAGACTGCGAGGGGCTGCAGACACATCACTGTGCTCCTGTGGAGAGCAGCAGCAGCAAGGTGCCAACTTGGGGATGAGGATGGAGGAACCCTTTGTCTTCTCCAAACTCTGCACCATAAAGGAATTTCTTATACCACTTTTTAAAAGAATATTTAAAAAATAGGGACTTCTACCCTCTTTGGGATCTCCTGACTTCCCAATGTGATGTCTACACACAGGGAAATGAGGTGCACCAGGAAAGCTGCACCAGAAGGTGCTGGGGAGAAAAAAGCACCTTATACTTGGCTGTAGCTGTCATTACCTGTATTGTGAGGGAAGGTTCATCAGGGTTGCAGTGGTTTGGGTGACTCCTTTTCTTCCTTTGTGTCTTACAGACTCTGAATACAGTGGTCTTGTTGGGCCCCCTGGTCCTGCAGGGCCCCCAGGACCTCCAGGGATCCCCGGATCACCTGGCACCTCTCTGGAGGACATCTCTGCTTACCTACAAAGTAAAGCACTTCTCTTTTCTCACAGCTGGCAGGGAGATTCTGTTTGTGGGTGCTAGGGGTGCTGAGACTGAGATTTAGCTTACCAGGGGCTGTGACCACCCACTGAGAACAAGGTCACTTAAAAAGAATAAAATAAATCTCATCATTGTCAGCTGAAAAGGGATGGAAGCTGGGGTTGAAGCCTTTACATTTTCAAGATCACTAGACATGTGTGATTTCCTTGTCCCCTCACTGTCAGAAAATGATTCTTCCTCTCTCTCAAGGTGTGGGATACTCCTCCCTTTCAGGAGTCCAGGGTCCACCTGGCCCTCCTGGCCCTCCAGGACCACCAGGGTTCTCAGGAACTGGCCTTCTGTCCTATGCTGACATCACCAACAGTGACGAGTTCAGGAGCGAGCTGATCCAGTACCTGAAGAGTAAGGGGACGCTGTCCATCCTCCCTGCATACACCTTGAGCTGTGCCTTGCATTGTGTAGGGTGTTGGCTTTGGCACAGCTGAGGCACTCCTGTAGAAGCCTGTCCTGCACTAAGGCTGCAGCAACACCTTATCTCTAAAGCCAGGTCTACGCAGGATTATGCTGTACCCCATAAGCTTGTCTGCTCTCAGTCTGGCTGCAAGGCAAATGTCTGTGTTGTGAACCAAAAGGGACAAGTGCTGGGCAGTTACAATTGGCCTGTACTGAACAGCAAGTCCCTGGTAAGGTCACCTGCAGAGTTCTGCAGTGGGAAAAGCATTTTCTCTGACAAACACCTGGCTACACAGCAATGGATGATGTAGGGGTTGGAAGGTAGCACTGAGTCTGCTGTTAAGCAGCGCTGATCTGAGTTCTCATGCTGGCAAGTCATCCAGGACACTTTTCAAAAACGTGGGGATCCCCTCACTTTTGGGAGAATGGTCACAGAATGGCTGTTTTGGCAGAGGTGCTGAAATTGGCCTGAAGGTAGTGTACCCTTCTGCAAAATCATTGGGCATGTTTCCAAGATTGGGCACCCAGAATTGTGGGAGAGATGGAAAGAGGAGTGTGGCATGCCATCTGCAGAGATCAAGGTTGGCATACATGCCTGCTGCCTGGGAAATGGCACCTGATGAGGGTTACTGCGATGATTGGTGGGACAGAATTTTACACTCCAGGCTTCATTCAGGTGGTAGCACAGGACCTCTGCCAAGCCCCAGTGTCCCTGAAGTCCTCCCTCTTGTATTTTGCAGGTGATGAAGTTCGAAGCTACATCTCAGGGCCGCCTGGGCCCCCTGGGCCACGGGGACCACCAGGACCCAAAGGAGATAGTGGCCTAGTGACTGGCTCTATGTCTTCATCATATGAAGGGTTACGGACTTCTGAGCGGTTGCATGGAGGATCCCTTGGCGCTGAGGGATCCCGTGGGGGATCACTGGGCACAGGCAGCTCATATGGCAGCTCCATGAGCAGCATGTCGTCTTACAGAGCCTCGCTGGGCAGCGATGGCTCTTATGATGCCTCCATGGGCAGTGATGGGTCTTTTGATGCGTTGCTGACAGAAGAGGAGTCACACAGGAGATCAGCAAGTTCAAGCAGATCCTACAGCAACTCCTTCACTGGTTCCCTGGATTACAACGAGCTGGCACTCCGCGTGTCAGAGAGCCTACAGAGTGAGTGGAATGCCTGAGCCTCCCTGTCCCAGCCCACAAATCGTAATCCCCTGTGCCTGGTGTCACGCTGTTCACTTCCCTCACTCTTCCTGCTGCCTGCAGCTCTCCCTTATACCTTCCTGCCTCAGCACCCAGCCACTGTTTTCCCAGAGCTCCTTTCAAATTACATTTTTAATTCCTCAGGCCAAGGTATTCTCCAAGACCTGATGTCTTACACCGCACAGGGACCCGCAGGTCCCCCAGGCCCTCCTGGTCCCCCTGGCATCAGCAGGGTGTTTGCAGCCTATGGCAATGTCACCGAGGACCTCATGGACTTCTTTAGAAGTAAGTGATATATTGACTTGGTGTTTCTGGCTCAGGCATACGTGCTCTCTCCAACCTCTCATAGGCCTAGTGATGTTTTCACCTTTGCGTGCTGTAAACATAAGACACAATGCTGGAGAGAGCTATTTTTTTCCATCCCCTTCCTCCCTTGCAGGGAAGGTGCAGTCTAATCATTAGGAAGGACATCAGGTTTTCCTGCTATTTGTAGGAAACTCATCCCAAACCCTGAAGGCCACTGTGCTTGCAACCCCCGTGGCCCATTGACTGGGCTGGCACATGTAGTCCAACATGATACAGCTACTTACACTGTTCTCCAATTCCCCTCCCTGAGTGTGGGCCAGCTCCAGCCCTGTGATGGCCAGGACACCCAGAGAGGGTGGCAGAGCAGTGCTGGTGAAATGAGATCACAGCCTGCCCCTGGGACTCTGTTGGGACCAAAACCATTTTCTGAAAACCTGCTCTCAGTCAGTTTAATCCCATCTAACCTAGAGAAGTGTCCTTCCAGTGTGACTTACTGCTTCTCTAAGTCAACACAGAGCCTTTTGCAAGTCCCACTCCTTCATCCTCTCCTCCATTTCCCTCTCCAGCATATGGTACCATCCAGGGGCCACCCGGTGAAAAGGGGGAGAGGGGTTATCCTGGACCCAAAGGTAAGACTTGTCATCCTTTCCCTCCCAAGCCCTGTAATGCCAGGAAGCAACACTGTGTCCACAGAGACAGTTGGCACTGGGCTGCTCAAGGTCACAGCCTCCCCACAGTGGAGGTGACACCTTCAGGATCTCAGACCAAGCATTGTCCTAATTTGGTCTTCCTTACCCTGGTCAGTCCCTGTTCATGGGCCTGTCATGCTCAAGGGCAAACTTGTTCTTCTCATTCCTTCAGGTGACCCTGGACCGATGGGCCCACCAGGACACCACGGGCCCAGGGGACCAAAAGGAGAGAAAGGAGAGAAAGGTATGAACAGCTGTCATCCGCAGGAGAGCAGGGTTTGCCTGTCAGGGAGTGGAGGATTCCCCTAGGCACATGCCCATCTCTGGGAACTGCTGGAAAATCCACATGACCACATTTTTTTTTGCTTGTTTTGTTTCTTTTGTCTTTTTTTCCCATATGAACTTTTCAAATAACCCTCCTTTTGACTTTCTTATCCCCAGGTGAACAAGTGTATGTTGGCAGAAGAAGAAGAAGAAGAAGAAGTGTTGGGGTTTAAGGAAAGAGCCAGCTCAGTTCTGCTCTGGGCAGCATTCCCAGCAGCCCGTAGAGAATTAGCCTGAATCTTCACTGCCTTAGTGCTAAAACGTCCTTGCTGATCAGCTAACCACTTAGACTTGATAGTTCAGCATCACTGCTGAGATTTGAATGGCTCTTTTACATGTCCAGCATGGCCCTGACATAGGTATGTGCTCTTGTTGCTGATGTTTGGCTTAGCCCCCTGAAGTTCCCAGGCTTCTATGGCTTCGGGCTGACATGGGCTTCCTGCCTCACACAGTCCAAGTTTCTCATATTACTCCAAGATATAAACACTTGTTTTTTTAACAACTAGCCAACAAAAAGAAAAAAAGATACCAGTCACTCCCCCACCAGATGCATGATTTTTCAGAGCTCAGATTCAGCCCAAAGACAAAAAGCCCTGTAAGCTTGCTCCCTGCCCTGGGATTTCTGCTCTGCAAGCTCTGTTGTGCCAGCCCTCAGCGGGAGGAGCTGCTGAAGACAGTGCTGGGGATACTGAGTGGGGTTGTGGCTTGGGGATCTCTGGGAAGGGACGTGCTGCACTGAAGTACCCCCAGCAATGACCTGCATGAGACTGAGCCCAGCCCTGCCACTGCCTGGTTTCTGCAGCGTAGCAGGCGATACAGGGAGAAACAGCTGGGTTCTGCCTTCCTCCCCCCGCCCCCCTGCAGCTGTGTGGTGGTGCAGGTGTCTGCCCCATAGTCCCTACTGTAGATCTTTCAGACCCCTGGGGTTAGCATCCACCAGCAGCCTGACACCTGGCTTGCTTTGGAAAGCAGTGACCTCCCAGTTCGGCACTTTTGCAATGCTCAAGTGCTCTGTGTCCATTAGCCCCACTCCTGAGCCCAGCTCCTCGGACAAACTGTGCCCGGCGGCCCTCAGGCACCAATGGGGCACAGCACATGCACGTGCTTTGCAGGGATCAGGGGTCAGCACCTGCTTTGCGATGCCTGTTTATTAGCAGCACAGCGACATGCGACATGCGCAGGGACTGAACTGAAGCACTTTTAAACATAATTTGTTTATCTCTTTAATAATATTTTTGTATTTTTTTTCTGTTTTTCAAACATTGGGGAATTTTTTTTTAATGTAAACAGCCCTATTAAAGTGTGTTTTCACCCTAGGCTTGGCTGATCAGTGTTATGTTGGGCAGTTAGCACCAGCTTCACTGTGACCATGGGCAGACACACCGTGGCTGATGGTGGCTGGTTTGTTTCTCATCACTGTTCTGTGACCTGAGCAGGCACCAAGCTGCTTCTCAGGCGTTGGTGGTTTCCAGAGAGCGCAGCAGGAGCCTCTGCCCATTGTCCCCGGGTGCCCCAGCCATCACCCTCTTCCTTGCAGTGCAGCAGTACTCAGAGAGCTTTTTAGTGTTGGGGATGGGGGAAAGCCTACTAGGTGTATGATGGCTGAGCTGCAAGGTACCGCTGGGCAAAAACCAGTGTTTCAGTGCTGGCATGCAGCCCCTCGCACAGTGCCTGGTCACCGCGCATCTGCCACCACATCAGCTTTATGATGTTCCTGGGGCCCCATGCACACGTGCACATGCACACACACACACACGTGCACACACACACTGAAGTGCTACTTTTGTTCCAAGTATTGGCCAAAGCAGGTCTGTGCCTCATTTTCATAGCAAATAAAACTTGCTTGACTTGCTTCTTTTCAGTCTGGCTCTAAACATCCATCATCTATTTTTGTTTCCGGTATTGGTGATGTCAGGTTTTGGTGTTTTTCCCATATCACTGTTCAGGAGAGTTTTGAGCAAAGGCTTTTATGAACCAGGTCAGCTTTCAGAGCACAGCACTGCAGTGTTTGCTGGTAAAGCCTGTATCCTTCTGGGGGATTCATACTCCCCACCTGCCTCTGCTGAGATGAGCCATTTCCTTTTAATTCTCTTAAAAACAACAACAAAATGCATTGTTGTCATATTCAAGTGCAGCAGCTGTTTCCATGTCTGAAGCCATCCCTGAACTACTGTGGACCTGCCATAACGTGCTTGTAGGTTGTGTCATGGGGCAGGAGGGTTAGACAGCTGAGAGCAGGCTGAGGCACCACAGCCCTGCAGCTTCTCATCTGCCTCATGACCCAGGCACCATGCTTAGACCATTGCTCAGGGGGCTCTGCTGCCTAACAGTGACACCTCTTTCCTTTGCCTGTACCCCAGTGGGAAGAGTGGCTGCCATGAGGAGGGACCCATGGACTGAGGGGCAGAAAGTGGAGCTCCTACAATCCCAAACTGAATTCCCACTGACAGGGGAGGGCAGTCACTGAGAGCAGCATCCTTTCAGCTTTGTGATAAATCTGCAGTCCTGCCCCAGCCTATTCCCCTCTGGGACCCTCCTATCAAACAATGTTAAGTACTTCTTACACTCAATTAGAAATTCTAAAGTGTCCTGTTCGCTCACACATAACTTGTATTTCATGTGACTTTTCCATGAACAAAACAGAGGCCACCTCAGCAAACTGTGATTTTATTGTATTTACAGCAGAATTATTACAATATTCTACAGAAAGCCATGAAATCAAATTACTTTTAAAAACAAGACAAAACCCCCTCTTGTATGTCTGCTACTGCAAGTTCATGTCCACAAGCTATATGTACAGAGACCCTTAGCCAATTATTCCTCCATCTCATTATTTTTGGTTGCTTTCTGTAAGGCAAAAATAGCTTGGTTTGCAGATAACACAAAACATTTAACAAACTGCTGGGACAATGAGAGGCTGGAGATGCCTCAGACACATATGCTTTATCACAGAAGAGCACTCTGCTTGGCTTTCTTACAGAAAATGGGTATGACAGTTCAACATTATAGATTTCACTCCATATCCTTTCCTAGTTTCTCTTTTTTCCACCATTTTAGGATCAATCAGTAAAAAAGAGGCTTTACCACCTATCTTGGTAATTGTGAAAGAGATTTTGGAAAATTAGAGCATCTTTGAGCTCAGCCACTCCCTTCTGCTTTCACTTAAGTGGAAGCACGTGGGCCCTTACTCATGAGCTGTTTTTGTGCGTGTTCTTATTTAAGAGGTTGTCTTCTTTGGCAGCACTGACTGCCCTAATGCCAGATGTGCAGAAATAGCTACAGAAATTAAGTATGAGGATTGAGGTGAAAGAAAGGGGATGGAGAGCAACTAAAAGCTCTGCAAGCAATATAGAGAAACACTGTAAAGTTTCTTTTGTCTTCTCCTTCCCTTTATCTGTTCACATCTTTTGTAAGACTGAGAAATTACATGGCATCCTGCCCTTGGCTTACCTGTGAACAAGGAAGGTCAATTCTCTCTGACTTTGTTTCGTATCTGCTGTGAAGATGGCAGAAGTCTGGGAATGGGAAGTGTACACGGACACATCAATGCAAGGAAAGCTTCCGAGGTCCAGAAGTAGATTTTGAAGTAAAATGACCAGATTGTAAATGCTAACATTAAAAGCAGAAAATTACCTACATTGTGACCATTCTGAACACTCCCCCCTGCCTTTTCTTCCAATGACCGTACAGTCCCTGTTCTCAAAAACCACAGATGAACCAAAAAGCAGTAGCTCAGTGGAAGAAACTAGCACTGAACTTATTTGCACATTTAAATCTGTTCCCTGGTTTTCAGCAAAGATTAGCATTTCTGTAGTCCTAGGAGCTGCACCTACACAGCAGCTCTGAAAATTGGGCTACCTAAAAGTGGATTTAAGTGCCTGAGTTTAAAAACCCTTATTCAAATTTTTCCCATACCAAAGTATCCTTGAAATATTTGCAAGACAGATACTGTTCCAGGTGGAGAATCACCTTCAACTTCCTATGTGATAGTGCGATCACAAAAGACATTGTGCTGTGATGAAAGTCATTATATTACTGCTTTGCTTGGCCCTGGCCTAGTTAAGGTGCCAAGTTACCTATTTATTAAGGAAAAAAAAAATCTGTAGCATAGAGAAAATAGAGAGAGTCTTCTGGGACAAAAGAATAATTTTTTAAACCATGTGATTGATTAGATATTGAATACCCATTAATATAATTTTACAAGCATATTAGCTTAAAACATTGTCCAAAAAAAAAGATGCAGCTTAGAATTAATTTTAGGATTTTAAAAGTGATATGGGAAATCACTTTGAGAGTGAGAAATCACTTTGAGAGATTGCCACTGGTCTGGACAGTGCAGTACTGCCAGCCCTGTATTTGAATTCAGGTGTCAATTCAATTAAAGGCTTTCCTTTAGAAGGTGTTAATAAGTCAGGATCTGTCTAATCAGGCATAAGAATAACAGCTTCAGCATCATACCGGTTCATGCTGCACATGCTTCTCATGCAGTCAGCAGAGACAGCAGAGTGCTTAGAAAAAGCAACAGAGTTGGTTTATGGCAATCAGGCAGGAACAAATGCTGGAGGATTTCCCCTTCACCAAAGTAAACAGCAAAGTACCCCTGGGACTTGGGGGAAGCCAAGGGCTGAGACACAGCCCCTTTCCTCCACAGCCAGTAACCCCTCTCAGCCCCATTCAGGGGGGATGCAGGATCGATTCAAGATGCAGAATCTTGTAAGAACAGGGGCAGCAAGACCTGAGGGTCGGTGAGCCAAATACCTCCCTGGGCTACCAGCGGCATTGCATTAGCAGAGGACTACGAGATCATGCAAACAGCCGAGTTCTAGTAACTGTTAGGATGCAAGTAGAGCCACTGGCTCCTGTACTTACAAGGCCCTGTCCCAAGACAGCTGATTTAGCAGGTAACAAAATCTGCTTTTAGAGCTCAGGAAGAAGAAGTTGTGAGGTCTGGATCAGTCAGAGACCATGGGCCTGCAGGCAGGTTTTTTTATGAGACGCGGTTGTAAATACAAAAGGACAATCAATCCATTGCCCTGCAATTCACGCATTTCATTGCCTTTGCTTATTTTCTTGTGGACAGTATTTATGATGTAGTAAAATACAAAGGTGAGCAAATACTGATTTGTAGTCATATTTGAAGGGCATGTGGGGAAAATGAGATCTACCAAACACTGAGTAAGAAAGTACGTTGTTTTGACTAAGGAAAATACACCCAACTACCTTGGAGATGGAGCTTCTAACATTTATTAAGGGGATGTGACGTGATAGCAGAGAGACTGGATTTTGTACCTCAGGAGATCTTTTCCAGGCCTATGTGAGACTAAATTAATTTGAATTGGAATTTGACATAAAATATTGTACACCTATGTTGTGTTCTGCAATAGTTAGAACCAATTTTATCAGTCTAAATGTGTAAGGACCTATGCTAACTCCTGTTATTCCCCAGAAAAACATATTTTCATGTTTGATATCAGTTCTCACCACAGTTCACAAGGTAAAAGGTATGCCAATATATATTAGCAAGTTATCACTGAAACTCCCAAAAATGTAAGGAGAAGGTTAATATTTCCCTCTGAGGGTTTCATGTGGATGAAAGCAGAGACAATGCAGATGGGAAAATCTGCCTGCCCTGTCTGCTCTCTGACTAAAGCACTGAGCCTGCTTCATACGAAGTTGCAAACAAATTCTGTTAAATACAGAGATGAAGATTATTTAATGTTATTTTAGTAACAGTCAATTTATGATGGTGGAGCTTAAAAAGTAAAAGGCCTTCAAAGACATTTTTCACCCTACTGAATAAACAAATTAAAGAACTTTGCATTTAGCAACAGAGAACATCCTAGAGATATGGTATGTGAATTTACAACAGTACACAATACACATTTATATAATAAAATGCCAGGAATTAAGGCTAGCTATCAAAGTAATTATGCTATCAAAAAGTTACAAAATTTAAATTAAAGCATGCATTTTCCATTTTTTTTCACTGTGCTGTAAAGCATCTTCACTAAGAAGGTGTTGGTTATTGGTTCAGTATTTCAACCACATCTGGTTAAAGTCCTGTGTTAATTTTTGAGTTCATTCACATGCATCAATACTGTTCCCATGAAATTAATGTTATGTAATGATCACCAGTCGCACATCTAATGCAAGCTAGCAAAACAAAACGTTTACAGCTGATACCCAAAGGTCTAGAAAGTCGGGCCTCAAATGAGAGAAAGCAAATACTATTTTACAAATTGAACTCCAGCATACCAAAGTACAGCTTATAATACTGTCTTGATATGACTCAAACTCTAACCATCAAAAAGAGTGCAGTAAAAATGACCTGATACAGTTGTATTTTCCTACCAGCTGTATAAGAAACATTTCAGATTTTTTCCACTGCAGATCAATCAGGTAAATAACTTATTGTACATCTATGAACTTGAAAAATAAAAACTGTCTATGTTAGTATGTGTCAACACAAAAGCAAAAAACCCAGCTTCATAAAGTAGTTTGTCTATATTTTAACTTAAATCTTTCTATAAAATAAAAAGACTAAAATACAAAAATCAAATCTAACACTTCTAATCAAATCAGACTTTAGCCATGGTTATTTATAAATATGACCATCCACCTCCACTTTTCTGACGGAGTTTAAATGAACAGGCTTTGGTAAGAACAGAAAAATGGCTCTACCCATTCCAGGTACAGTTAGAGATATCACGTGCACTTTGCACACCGCTTTCTAAAGAATACATTCTACAGTTTTTCAATTTGTAGAACTAACCACCTGTAATAGCTAAGGAAAACAACAAACTGTGCATTTTAAAGTTAGCATTTCTTTCACCTTTACATATTTTAGTGCAAAATATTTTAGGGTGAGGATTTACAACAAAAATGGCAGTAGCAGCAAGAAATCTTCTGTTTTGTACAGTAACAATAATGCTAAGGAGTTTTGTTTTTTTAAATGACAAAACAGTATCCTGTTGCCAGGATTAGCATATGTGAGTGTTTCAGGCACTGTATTAATTAAACTAGCACCCCATTTCATTGTGGAACTAATGGACAAAATATGTCATGGAGATCAGCTCTGTTTCATTTATGCCAGAGGTTTCTTGTTAAAGGAATAGCAAAGGCTTTTGCTTTTACCAACCGTGTTTAAACATAAGGGTTTATTTTTCTGATTATTGGTATGTTCTGAGTAACTAGTTTCAGTCCTTGCTATGAAAACACAGCTCAAAATTATGAAATTTTGAACCGCTCATGGCAGTTTCAATTGTGGAATTCTCTCATGGAGAAATCAGACACTTGAAAATACAGTAGAACTGTTTACACTGTTTAAATGTTCACATGAAAAAACTTTTTTTTTTTGTGATCAGAAAAAGTGTAATTAATATTTTAGGCTTAAAGTCAAAACCATAGATAACATACTTTTGCAAACTGAGATAAAAACCCCACTTATTCTTGAAACATCTGAAGAACATAACATTACCATTATACACCAACTCCTTTTTTCCTTTCTTCCATTCCGAGAAGTAATAAAAACTGATCATGACACTGATTGTCTCCACTGAAAACAAAACACGCTAGGTCCTTTGATGTACACCACAGATTAAGTCAGGTTAGATGATGAGAATAGAGAATTCCAAATACGAAAAAACCTACAGCAGGTCCCAGAGTTACGACCCAGTGGAGTGAAGGCTGGGGATTGGATAGAATTTGGAAATCCGGCTTTGTGTTGAAGGGTTAAGGCATTCAGATTCTCCAGTCATTTTAAAGAAAACTTCCTGTTCCTGCAGTTTCCTGGCAAATTCTTCTTCCAGCGTCTAAAACCCAAATCAGATTGTCATAGGATTACAAGGCAAAGTACAAGAAACCTATTATACTGCTGACATATTGTCTGATACATCATAACTTCACACACCATCACTAGCACAAAAAAATCACCTACCAATTATGAAATTGCAGGACAACCAAGACACAGCAAGGTAAGAACATGATCTGCCTGTAAGATACTTTCTGAACTGTGTGAAAATCTAGTAACTTTCCATTTTTAAATAAAATACAAAAACCAAAACCAACGTCCACCACCCGCTGTCTGTTATTTAGTGCTCAATTTTTGTAGTAACCTACTGGCTTCTGAAATATATTCCTAAAACCAGATTTACCTCCAGCTAAGAAGTTCTATATGCAAATATGCACACAGGCCCTGCGAGAGGGAACGGCATAAGAGGCTGATAATGTGCAAGCCTTTTTTGTTACATGTGCCCTTTACTTAGCTTTTGTACTTTTTAACATCTTCTATCACTCAGTGAACTACAGCAGTTTTGTACAGTAGCGTGATTCTCCTCCTCTGCGATACTTTTTGTACCGTCTGTATTTGCTAAATCCGACACTTGATTATTTTCTGATCATAAGCTGCTCCAATTTACCTTTTTCCTTGGTCTCAATTTCTCTCTCCATTCCTTCAGTTCTTGGCTATGCTCTTCATCAAGCTCTTTTAGCTTCTGAGTCTCATGCTCAACCAGTAGATGGCATTTTTCATTCTTAAAACAAGATAAAGATAATCCTTATGTAAAACTAATTCAGATTAGGCAACTCAACGTTTGTACAGTGACATATGTTGTCCTAATTCTTTTTAATTAGCTTATTCCTGTAAATAGTGACGTGAATAATTACAAGATAAAAGTATGTTACAAGGCTGCATTATCAAAAGCCAATCTTTCCATCAGAACCAATTGAGATAAGAAATACTTGTAGATCCAAATATACTGTTGAGTATCATTAAGGCAGCAGCTGACAGTGTTACTCTAAACTGTGTTTCACTGCCTAATAATGCTTCTCAAGGTGGTAACAGCATTTCTGCTTTGCTTTCTAAAGACAGCTTGTATCATTTATTAAAAATTAAAAAGGAGGTAATTTTTGAAAATACTTCAACTCTTAGTGCCAATTTGCTAAGACTGACAAATAGGGCTTAGAGTAGAGAGAAATGTGCTTGCAGAAGGAGACTCAGAGTCACCCTGTAAGAAGGAAAAGAATAATCAAACCACACATCAGCTTCATATTCCTCTCACTAAGGTACACATGCAACTGCCTAACTTTCAGAGGACTTTTGAAGCATAGTAAGAAAAAAACTAAAGTATTTGGCTACATCAGATCTTTGATTTTTAAGAGCAGCTGGCAATGTCAGTCTCTAAACCCCATGTTCTTGTTTTCAGGGTTCCAGTCCCTCCTGGTCTGTTGCAGAGTACAGAAATTGCAGAGTACAAAAATACAGGAAGAAAAATAACAAGCACTTGGCTAGATCTGAGTATAGGTAGGGGCCAATTTTTCTTGGTGAAGCTCAGAGTAACCCTAATCTGCTCAATATTACTTGAGCTGAAAGTCTCACAAGACTCCCACGGTACTTGGGGATTTACTGAGGCGTATTAGTGGCGTAGTTACGGGCAGTTTTCATAGGATGTAAGAATGAATAGAGTAGAACTAGCTTCATTGGTTGTTGGACTTCTCTACACAAAGGTTATCAGCAGGTGATAATTTAACGTTTTAAAACTCCCCTGTGTTCCTGAAACAGGAAAAAGCTGATTTAACGAAAAAGGGGATCTGGCCTCTGGTATACAGCAGCAACTTTTATAAAATGCTACCAAGAGACAAAATAGACTTCCTTATCGCAAGAAGAGAATTCCTGATAAGTACCTGCCAGAAGCTGAAGTACAAATGGCAGCCTGCACTTTGTAAAAACCACCTCATTCCACATATTGCTGCAGATGTCTTGTGGGTAATGCCTGGTGCTGCCTACCTCTGTTCTGATTAATGACATTTCGGCAAAATCAGGTTAAAAGGAAATGTTGCGTACAGAAAATAGCACAGGGAACTTGACAGATATTCTAAAGGTGATCATCTGCTTCTGGTTCATGCTCTTTTTGCATTTAAAACGATTACTCATTAATCGATGTACATATATGAATCTGGTTAAGCAGTGCGCTTCAGGCCTTTGAAAGCAAAGTTAAAAAAAATAAATCTATACCAAGCAGTACAAATGAAGGAAAAAATGTTTTTGCTTTGCCTGCATCTGTTATTAACCTGTGTTTCCCCTTCCCACTGAGTGTTTTGTTAGTATCATCTATTTTTAACCTGTAACTGATGCAGTTCTCTGATGTTTGCTTCACACTGCAACTGAAGGTCCCGCATTTGATTTTCGTGTTTCTGATGCTGAGCCAGTCTCTCATTCTTTTGTCTCTTTTCCTCTTGAATAGCAAACTAAAATTAAAAATAAAAGCATAGTTTAAATTATGCCTCTGTAGATACAACAGTTTACATGAGTCAAAAAACTACACGTAACGTGAATACGTACAGCATAACGGAAAAGAATGTTTTTAAAAGATTTAAACAATACCTGTATTTTCTTTATTCTTTCTTTTTAAAAATTCTTACAAAGGGAATTCCCTCACAGTTCTGTCTGTCTTTGCATTTCTCTGTCTGCACTCTAATTTATCCTTAAAATGCAACACATTTCACTTCCAGACTCCTGAAATTATCTCCCTCTGAAGCTAAGTGACACAGCAGTGTTGCTACAAGTGTTGGTTAAGGTTGGTGTTGTAGTGCTACAGGAGACTGTATTTTCCAGATATTCCATCCTTCCAGTGCTCACCATACGAAACTACGATTTGGGACTTTCGTGCATCAGTAGAATAAACCTCTAAACCTCTTCACAACATTCCTTTTTAAGGAATGAGTGAATACCTACAGTTTTAGTTCAAAAGCTCATAAAAATCAAATATTCTTAAAAATATTTCACAGAATCACAGAACGGTTGAAGTTGGAAGGGACCTGCGAAGATCAACCCCCTTCTCAAGGCAGCTAGGGCAGGTTGTGCAGGACAGCATCCAGTTGGGTTCTGAGTACCTTCAACACGTCTCTGCGCAACCTGTTCCAGTGTCTGACCATACTCACACTAAAAAATAAGTGTTTTCTTATGTTTAAGTTGGATTTTCTACATTTAAATTGTGCTCACTGCCTCTCATCCTGTGGATGCTCCTGAGCCGCCTTGTCCTCCAGGCTGAAGCATCCCGGGTATCCCAAACGTCTCCTCCTAAACAAAACCCACCAGTCCCTCAGTCCTCTTCAAGGCCCTTTGCGGGACTGGCTCCAGTAAATCCATGTCTGTCTTGTACTGGGGAGCCCAGGACTGGACCCAGCACTCCAGATGTGTCGCACCAGTGCAGAGGGGAAGGACGATTTCCTCTGACCTTATCCAGTGCATCAATCAGGTTTTGCACCATCTGTGAACTTGTGAGACTGCACTGTATCCCATCCTCACATTTTCATCGTGTTAAGCATTTACACTATTAAAACTGGTTTTACTAGTTACCTGCTTAATTTTTTCACGATCTTGGTCTGGAGAGGCTAATGAATTGATTCTTAAACTTTTCTTAAACATAGCCATTCGAGTCTTTGCTTCACTTCGCTGGATTTTAGGCAGTCTTGCTCTTTCCTGAGTTTGCTTGTTCTTTAACTCCTCAATAAGGCGTTGATTATATCTCTGCATTTGTTCCGTTTCCTAAAATGTTAACCATATGGAAATGTTACAGAGTAACTATGGTGTTAGCATATTTGCATCTCATTTCATCAATAAGTATGCTGTTTGAATCAGCTTCTTTCAAGAGAAACCAGGCCCAACGCTAGTGATATCAACAGGGAGGAGGAGGCCTTCCACTTATTCCAGAGGGCTCTGGATCGTGCCCCACTCAGATGAAACTCTCTAATGAATACAAATACAAATACACATATATTTTGCCAGTGGTTGCTTGACTCCTGAATTGCATTTTAAGAAGTCGATGTTATTCAAAGGGAGAAACTTCTATGGAACTGAACTTCCACTACTGCAGTTGTGAAGTGTCAGCTTGTTGTAAAAGCTGGTGAAGGCAACAGCCATCATGGGGATAAACCAAACCATACAGAAACAATCCTCAGTTTTCCAGATTTATTAATGAGGAGATTTATTTCAACACAGGCCAAAATTGGCTTCAGTGTATAAGCAGAATATAGTATTTTTAATAGAAAAACATTGATGTTGTGGTTGGCAGGCTTTCTAAGAATCAAAAGGTAAAAATATGACCACTTACAATTCAACATACTACTAAGGTCTTTAAGTTAGACAATTAAGATTTTTTTTTAATTTCAACAGAACATATACAGCTTCAAAATACCTGTATGGGTTTTTCTTGTGCAAGCAAACAGCTACCGGTAGAGATCATAAGACTACTTCATAAAAAACCCAGATACTATAATACGCAAACTGTCAAAGTCAACACTAACTTTTTCATGCCTCTTAAGCAGCTGGTGTCTCTGCATGAAGTACTGATCTTTGAGTTGCTGTTTGAGGAGCTGGTGTTTCTCTTGTAGATGTCGCTCTTCCTGCTCCCAGATTGCAGCTTCGCGAGCTGGAAAAAAGAGGAAGGCTGGGTCAGAAAGTACAGCGCAATACTTTCTAGTTTACCTGCTAGCGTATGTTTAGAAGTGGCCTCCAAGTGCATTTTAATAACAATACTATTCCATAGCAAATATTTTTATTACAGTTTTAGATTAGTCATTAAGGTCTATGATTTCATAAATTTAAGACTGACTATTGTTTTATGAAAATAAAACACAAATGTCTTTTCAAAGACAGAGTCTGATGCTGGATACCTCTCATGAGCTGCTGTTTGTTGTTGAGGCAATCTCGCTCAATAGTGGCTAATTCTGTCTTCTGCTGCTGAATAATTTTCTTCAGAGATGCATCCAGTTCTTGTTGCTGCTTCTGCACAAATTCCTGCTCCTGGTAAAACCCAACAGAAGTAAATTAAATCAAATCTCATTCTAACCACATTACATCTTAATGAAACTCCCAATTCTCTCAGCATTAGCTATATATGAAAACAAATACAACTATGAAAATCTAAGCTAACATGCTGTGGCTATAAAATTATGTGTCTCTTGTATTTTCTACATAGAGAGTAAGTACAAGTAAATTTAATGTTTAAATCATACCTTCAGAAATAAGACCAAAGGCAACAAACTAGCCAACAATCTGCAATTCATTCAATCTCTTGCCTCTCCACAAAACAAGCTGCAGGTGCAAAGCTAGCAAAAGACAAGTACTCAGCATAAAGTTGATCTCATCATATCAAGGGTTAATTATTCATGGATGTAAGAAAATAAAAGTATATATACTTTTTTTTTTTTGCTTGGGAAGATTAGCTAAAGTCTATTTACACAGTTAGCTTTCATATTCATGTCTAATCTTAAGTGGTTTATCCTGTCGTGAACGCAAAGATATTGAAGTTGGGAGTTCTGTAAGACTGCTTTGAAGACACCCAACAGCTTCTGGAGGAACTGCACTCTGCAGGACTTGGAAGCTTGTCACACCAGAGCTGAGCTGGCTCCTCACAAAGCGATTTGCCATTTGCCTGATGCAGTCCCCATATCACGTCCATCTTCCCACTATCCAGGGTGTATCACTCAGTTGCATCACATCATGAAAGGCACGCAGCAGTGAGAATCCCCCCTCCCATCACCCAAGACCATACTGTTGCCTTTCTTCTTTGCAACTGTGAAAAAACAAAACAAAAAAACCCCACAAACAACACCACAGTGCATCTACAAGCATGAAGGCATGCACACACACACACTCTTAAAGAAGAAGAAATTAAAGCAGGTGTTTCTACCATGATATAAAGGTCAAAAGAAAGGATGACGGCAGTGTCCTGTCAGAGCCAAGGTGGGCAGCTGAAGCATTTGCTGTTATATATAACAAAGCAACGTTAAAGATGGTCTATTGGAAGGAAGATGGCATGAGGCAGGAAAACAGTACTGGGCTACAGATGATCAGTGGAAGGGTCTCCTGAGTTACGTTTTTTTATTTTATTACTGAACCTATGCTACTTGCTAAAATAGTTGTCAGAAACATATGGAATTAGATGTTCATTAAAAGCACTTTTTATTATGACCAGTAGAATCCTGATTTTCATCTTCACAGAAAGTTATTAATAGATGAGGCTTTCATCTCACAGAATCACAGAATGTTAGGGATTGGAAGGGACCTCGAAAGATCATCTAGTCCAATCCTCCTGCCAGAGCAGGAACACCTAGATCAGATCACACAGGAACGCATCCAGGCGGGCTTTGAATGTCTCCAGAGAAGGAGACTCCACAACCTCTCTGGGCAGCCTGTTCCAGTGCTCTGTCACCCTCACTGTAAAGAAGTTTTTTCTCATATTCAAGTGGAACCTCCTATGTTCCAGCTTGAACCCATTGCCCCTTGTCCTATCACTGGATGTCACAGAGAAGAGCCTGGCTCCATCCTCCTGACACTCACCCTTCACATATTTATAAACATTGATTAGGTCGCCCCTCAGTCTCCTCTTTTCCAAGCTAAAGAGACCCAGCTCCCTCAGCCTTTTCTCGTAAGGGAGGTGCTCCATTCCCTTCATCATCTTTGTGGCTCTGCGCTGGACTCTTTCCAGCAGTTCCAGCACTGTGCCAGTGGACAGCAGAGTTACACTTAGGTAACAGAAAACCAGAGGTGGAGTAAGCTGGTGAGAAGTTCTGACAGTGGAAGACCTGAGGGTACAAAAAGGACTAGAAGGCCACGTCTGTAAATTGTCAGACATACCTAATCAAATCTATGGACTGATGAAAAATCTGTGCTGTTTCCCTATCTAGATGAAAAGGATAAGAAAACTAAAAGTTTATTATTCTGAGGCTGCAGACACATAATTAACACTGTGTTTAATTTGCCAGGAAGGTTTTGATTGGGAGAGAAAGCTGTTCTAGTCATGGTCAAAAAGCAATTATGCTTGAACTTCACTCAATCCTTTAAATATCATTGCTGCTCTTTCTACATGGTAAATCTTAAGGAGTCCTGTAATTGCCAGCACTATAAGACAAACCAGGAGATGTCAGAAAACACCTCACCTTTCCATGTCCCACATCTACTTAAGTATCACATACAATAGAGATCATGGACATTACTAAAGAACACGCCTGTTGGTGTAAAAAGTCAGACAGCACAAGGCAGTCCACCTTTTTAAAACTACCACTTAGTTTTCCCCAATAAGTATCTTAAAATAAATTCATATATCTTTAAAATACATGCTTCCACTGCACACACAGCACAGAAGTCACACATTGTTTCTCATATGTGCTGAACAAATAGTAAACACTAGAGAACAGTATTATATTGTGTTTGTGTGAAACTTCAGTGTCTCGCCCAGAGTTAATACCTACTGTAATTTTTATCTTTTTACTATGAGTAGTGCACAATTACATAAATTTGCACTAACTAGTTTGGAGACAGCAGTGACTTTAATCAGCACGTATGAGCAAAACGAGAAGAGAAAGCACACATCTGGAAAATTAGGGAAATAAAACTTTTTTTGGTTTATGTTTTAAGACTTACATCCTGCATTTGTGCGTTGAAAAGCGTACATGAAGACAACTGAAAAGACTGAATCATAACCTGAGCAACGCCCTGTGGGACACAATGTACTTCCTATGTCAGAATATAGCGAAATACAGTTCTGTTCTTAAAAAAAAGAAATGTGATCTGCTGTATGTTAGTAATGTACATTTAAAACTTCAAAGCTAATCACACAAAAGTAGTTACCGACTAGTGAAGTTCTAGATACTCTAAAACTAAACATCTGCACCTTGTCTAGTATTTATCATTCCAAGTAAGGATATTTCACCTTTAAAATTGTCTCCTTCACCTCTTTTCAACAAACTGAAACCAGCAAGGGAAACAAACTAAGTCACTACAAACACTATTAAAATTTAGGTATTTCACTGTTTCCCTAAAAAGTTCAGAGAGGCGTATCCTTGGTATGGGGAGAGCGCTGCAACTCAATCACATTCTATCCTGGGAAATCCCCTCTTGAATTAAACACATAATCAAATAAAGTTCCTATTATTTTCTACTATGTCACTCACATAAACATTTAACCTTTAAATTACTCAATCCCAACCTGCTCTGTTGTGGTGCAAGCTCACTCTGTAGAAGCTGCAGCCATCACAAAGACAACATTTTTCTAAAATACGAACCCACTTTCCAGCCAGGTCATGTAAAAGCAGCAAGTCTGAAGGCGTGAAATTATAGATGATGTCTTGTAAACTTTCCATACACCTACACGCTGACATTTAAATAACTTCATTTTACCTGCTTCTATGAACAAGATGCCTCATGCTTACATATTAGATTGATTTTCCTCCCCTGTGCTTATATTGCTCAAAACTAACTTCTGACTGTAAGCTTTAAAATTTGATGGACCTGTGGGGTACTTACCACTCATAAAAGCACTTTAAATACACTTGCCGTAGAAAAATACAGTTCTTTTTCAGTACAGCATACAAAATATTACACTTAACAGCACAAACCTGGAAATGGCTGCTCCCACCTTTCTACACAGTACACTCTATCAGATGTGAAATGGGAGTACTTGAAGAAAGAGAGCAGTAGGTAGGGTTAGTTTGAGTTAAGTTCCATATTCACTCAACAACAACAAGAAGTGAAATTATCAAGCCGTGTGAATAGTGCTGCCTTTTGTATTTTAGTAGCTTGAAGCTGCCGTTGTTACCTGAGCATGCTGGCTTTGTGCAAGCTCCTCTTTCTTGCGTTTCATGAGCTCTTTTCTCAGCTCTTTTGGTGCTTTCTCCACTTCACATAAAACCTACAGTGTATATAAGCATGCAGAAGGTGGCGAAAAGAACACTTTTTCTCCACAGCAAGCATTACCATGAACACAGGACATGCAGGTCAAGCACTAGAGGTACTGGGAAGCGTGCATTACTTCAGCGGCAGGGATGTTAGTTTAGTGAAAAGAGCTTAATGAAAAGTGAAAGAAATACATGCTTTAGGTATGCCAGCCCAGAGCAGAAAGGAGATACTGCCAGCCTCATTTTGCATGCAAATACTGCCCAGTGCTCTCAGAAATGGCTGTCTCTTGCTAGCATTTTCATGCAGCAGCTAGAGGAGTCGATAGTTAAGAAAAGCACCACCTGCAAAAGTGGTATTTTCTTGAAGCACTATGGCAAAAGGACTACAGAGTATGTTTACTTCATGGTAAAGCTGTGAAAATGATTGGAAGCTTAAAATAACTTCCACTGAAAATCAGCTATTTCTGACACCGTCTCAAATAGTAATTTATAAGATGCCATTATTAGTGTCTCCAAGCATAAATGACATCTACACAGATATGCCTTGAAAATAATCATACAAGCAAATAACTTAGCAATTGGTTGTATGTGTTTGGTTCTGAAGAATTTAAAAGCAAAACCCAAATAACTAAGTATGTTTTCAAGAAACTTTTCATGACACGTATGCTGGAATGGAACATGTTTCAATCCAAGGTGAATTAGACTAGATTAGTAGAAAGATTCTAAATATAGCCTGGCTAACTCAACTGACCATTAATCTGTTAATTTGTTAACGTGTTTTATTTAAGGATTACAAAAATGTAACATTGCACACTCCAATATAGCATGAGTAGTTTTAGAGCACCAGCTGCATTTTCCTTCAAACTGTAAATTGTCTTTTTAAGCTTTAAATACAAAACTATGCACGCAAAAACAAATGCCTTTTTGTTTAATAGTGGAAGCATCATCAGAAAACAGAGTCCAAATCACCACATGCTATTCCTGTTTCCATGAAAGAACCGCTTTTAGCTCAGAGCAACAAGTAAAATTCTTCCCACTTTCCCATGTAGGACCCAATCACCAGTAAATAGAGAGAGACTCAAAAATGCGAGAGGTACCACAAAAGAAGAAAAATTGTTATTTACATATGAGCATATAGTTCAAAATGAATACAACTTATATTTTTTTATGCACTTTTGTACTACAGGATCATTCTATGCAGAAGTATGAACAGTACAGCTTTCTGTGAGTCTAGTAACTATTAGAGCAAACACTAGAGCCATTTATATACAAATAAGCACTACACAATTAATTTGAAAATGAAATAAAACAGCTTTTAAGATGCAAAATCCATATGGAAACACATCACCTTCTCTAATGTAAGCAAATTAATGGCATAAGGTGTCAGTGTCAAATGTCATTAATTTTGCCTTAAATGTATGACACACATGAAATTAACTGCAAAAGATTTTAGGTTATCCAGATTTTTCTCTCCTAGAATTCCTTTCTGAGTTAAAAACTCAACCCATAAACTACTGTAACTTCATATAAAGAAATTCTAAGTAACAACAGCACACACAGAATAAAAATAAAAATCTAACATATCAACCAAAAAAAAGATCTGGAATTTAAGTGGTTCTCTGTGGTAAGCAAGATCATATTATTTTCTTTGAAATTATAATTTAATAAATATTTACTAAATAGCTATAGCTGGATTTTTTAAAAGTAGAAATCTCAAATATTTTTCACAATTGTGAAGGAACTACTTGAGAGAAAATATTTTAAAGATTCTATGAAAAATAATCTAACTTGGTGATGTTTTCTAGATTAAGTCAATACCTAAATCTTAGGTTAGCTGTTTGTATTTCACTTTAGCCAGTAAAAACAAACAATACTGACTGCTAGTAACGCTTCCACAACTCAGTATAGCACATGAGGTTGACAAGGCTTCTGGGAGACCTAATCTCAACTGCTTGCTATGCCCATACTCCTTATTTTCTATATTATAATCACTGTCTCTTACCTCCTTTTTTTTGTTCTTCAGCATGTTCTGGAATTTGGAGAATTCCTTCTCCTGTTCTGCTTTGATGCGTTTTGCTTCATCTCGTAAACGATTTGTGTGTTCCTGTTCCAAGCGCTCTATTGTCTGTTTCTGCTGTTTTTCTAGATTTTCTATTTCTTGATCATACTGTCGCTTTTTACTCTGTAAAAATAATTTGGCATCTTTTTTTAGAAAACTAAACTCTGTTCAGTGAAGCTCTGTACCACCACAGAGGATGGCCATGATGAACTGTTCTGGCAGGCAAAGCAAGCTTGGCACCCCACAACGGAAAATATCACCGTGTATTAACAAGAATGAAAACTAAGCTATAGCCATTATAAAAGGAAACACCCAATTGCTGCCTACCCCATCAAGATATCATATTTCAGGAGCACCAAAATCCAGAAACTCACTGTCATTTCCTGTTCAAAACGTCTGTAGATCTGTTCTCGCTGTTGCAACAGCTTATTACTGAGTTGCTGTTGGGCTCTCTGCTCTTCTTTCTGAAGAAGTCTTAGCTCTCTTAGCTCTTGACGTCTAATAATGAAAATGAATACTTAATATTTTTGGGAAAAGAAAAGACGTGGAAAATAACAAAAGATGAAAAAACTATCTACAACTTAGGTCCAGTAAAACTAGGTTTGAATTGACTGTCTTAAGAAACACTTTACATTCCTTTCTACTAAAAAATAATTTAAATTATTCCCAAATATTACACAAATAATATCACTAGCTCCCTTCTTTTATTCAAAGAGAAAAAAAATAGCTGCTAACCTCTTGCAAATTTTAGTTTTAATATCACTTACCGTAAAAATCGCATTTCTTCACTTTTTGAGTCATTTTCAGTAACTATTTTTGATGTGGTTACACTTANGTCAGCAAAAGAAAACTGTAATTATTGATGATCTATATTGCCACCAAAAAAAAATCTAGATAAAGCTTGAACAGAACTAATGCAGTTTTATTTTCAAGAGCTGAAGATACTTGCAATTACTGTTTGCTTTTGACGATAATTTTCCCAGTCATCAAATAAGATATTTAATTCTTAAAAACAGTACTGAAACAGAATAGCAATTTAATCACCTACTTATTTCTGCTTTGGAAATAAATTAAATGAGCAAGGTTTTGGTTTTTTTTTTATTCATATATATTAGTCAAAAACCATGTGATAATCTTGCTGACAACTGGAGCAATCTCAATTCTCAGAGCTGCTATTGTTCATTACAAGACAAGAGAAACCCCAGCTGAAACTTGGTCACCCTTGTGTTAGGGTTACTGCAAACACCTCGAAGTCACGCTTAGCACAGCTATGCCAAGTTATTATCTTTGTTTGGGTTTGGGTTTTGGTTTCTTTGTTTGTTTTGGGGGTTGTTTTTTTTCTTCAAACCCATGGTTACACAGTTACTATCCTAGCATGGCTATAATCATTAGTATAAAGATACAAATAAAGTCCATAATCTGCATTGTGCTTCCTCTGAATAAACTAATTCATACTGGCATAACTATAGCGATGTAGTACAACCACAGGAGTACGGTGTTCAGAATAAACAAACCTGAGAGACTGTCTGCCTTAGATCTTCTAAATCTAAACAAAGACACAGAAGATGGAAGCGACAGGAATTCAGTATAAGGCTAGACATTATGAGAGATTTGTCCTGTTAAACAGGGATTCTGTGCAGAGTAAGGCACTGAACTAGCCTTCTTGAATATCACCTCTGAACTACAACCATTCACAAATCTTCACCTTTGATAGTGGTAAGACTTCCCA